>VYXH01000705.1:117556-141422 GCA_013397275.1 Burhinus bistriatus | reverse complement strand
TTAAGGGAGTGCCTTAATGCTCTGGTCTTTTCTTTTTCGCAATTCATGCCTGACATCTCCTAGGCTGGTATGCAGCCCAGTGATGGGGAATCGCACCAAGTACAGAGTGGCCAAAGCCGGGGGCGGGTGTTGCACCACCACACTTACATATATTTATGAATCAAATTTATTGCTGAAACTAAGATTTTTATCATCATTAGATTTTATAAATAAAAGGTTTCATTGATTTTATTTTTAATTTAATGAGTTCCACTTGAAGGTCTAAGTGAAATTTAGGCATTATAGGGATTCAATTATTCCCTTCAAAAAAAGGAAAATTGCCTCTGAAAAATGGCAACGATGTTAAAGGTACATTTGCACGACTTGGTGTCGATTGCTAGGTTATCCTGAACTAAACCAAACCATGTGAACCACCCCACTACTTCTCTGTCATTATCTTGTACTGAAGTCATCTGCAATCATTTTTAAAGAAGAGATGAGATTTTGTCTCTCCTATTTTTACATACCTACAATGTAGATGTTGGAGTGAGTCACTCCAAGATGAATAAAGAAGGAAAAGGGGAAAAAGATAAAAAAGTAGACATATTTTAAGGACAAGTTCTTCTGACCTATTTTAGATCTCTAAATGTTTCTCCTTCCAGGCTACTCGCTGTTAGTAAGCATGCCAGAGAGGGGCAGAGGGACTTAGGAACTGCAGCTAGGAATATGAAATTGTGCCACTGCTGCTGCTGGATCTCTGGCCCCTCAAGGCTGAGGAATTTTCACATACTTCCACATTTGGGGCAAGTTTCAAAGTGCAGGGAGCAGTGCATCTCTGAAGTGAATGGAAGCAGTATTTTCAGCATGAAAGTTCAAGTGAGAAACTGGGGTCAAAGTCTCCAAAGACATGGGAAGGATCTGAAGTTGTTAGCTGGTTGGTCAGCAGAAGTGCAGTGAGCTGTAACACCTAGCTCCTCCCAACCTTCTCCTGGAGAAGGAGTCTATCTTACCTTGCCCTTATCGCTGGTCTACCACTTTCTGATGTCTTGAACACCAAATGTAGACCATGATCAGTTTGAAAACAACTAGTATAAATAATCCTACTTTTCAAATTCCTAGAGTTATTTTTGGAACTTCTATACTCCTGACACAGTTATGGGTTATAATCCTGAGGAATACAGTAATTTATTCTTTATTCCATAGGCAGATCTATGCTGCATTGGATATCTCTCTCAGACACAAGAAACTGGGAAGGCTGTTGGGGTGGGAGCCCATCACTTGAGTAAGATCTGGTGTCATTCACATAAGAGAAGGATATTTTAGGTTTAAAATTTTAAAAATAAATACATACAACTTGTAAATGTTAGAAAATCAAAGCCGTGAACTCAGTATCTTCCCGTACTCTCCAAGGTTAGAATGATTTGATTTTCCAAAAATTATAGAAAGAAACTTGTATGACTTGGTTAGAACAGCTTTAAGGATATGATTGCTTTGATGTGTTTCCTACAACCTTGGTCTTTGAAGTCGCTGGCTACATACTTCGTAACATTAGTTAGTGTCACACACCTTGTGACACTACCATTATATTTGCTAGCAAGTAGCAAAAGGTCTTTGTTAAGGTTCTTCATGAAATGTAAGACAGGCAAAGCAGAACTTCCCATTTTCTGCTTTTTAGAACCCTCCCTCCAGCAAAGCAGATTATTATCAATTAATTTTTTTTCATTTTTAAGAAACTTTCCAAATCAAAAATGTATATTTTGTTAGCTTTTTGTAAATTCTGTAAATTGCATATTTTCAAAATGCAATTCAACTGTTCCACTTTTTAAATGCTTGTTTAGAGTTACCTCATGGATAGTATGAAAAGAAAGCAATGAAACAGAGAGGAAAAGAACGTCAACCATTTGAATCCAACAGGGCTCAGAAACTCAAGTCAGCTATTGCTGCTATGTCTACTTTCAGGTGTAGAAGCCTTCCTTTTGGTAACTATCATTGAAATACCAGCTGTAAGTATTCTGTTAGTCTTCTCAGTAAGGCCAGACATCAACTATATGTTCAAATTTACTTGCAAATATAAATCATCTATTCTGGGAAAGTCTATCCATATAATTATACATTTCTACACTGCCACAATATCGTATATCGACCATGATTGTTCATTTAGCAAAGTTTTCATTCTCTGGATTGCTTTTTTGGCCATCTCACAGATCTGTGACAGTTTTTCTGCATTGACACAGTTCTCAAACTGGTAAATCTCGGTAATATTCTTCTGAGTAAATATGTCCATCAGATTAGAGCCAGTCATTAACAGTCACTACCTTTGGCAGCCTGCAAACTAGCTTCACAGGGGTAATCACCATTTCTAATTTGTGTTTGGTAAGGTTTCCAGCCTGTAAATCAACCTGTCAGATTCTAATCCTTCCCTAGTCTTTGTGACCCATAGCCAGTCAGAAATTGTATTACATATGTATAATATGTTCCAAGTCTGCTATCTCTTACTACAGCTAGTTGCAGCAAGCCCCTTTCAAAGCACAAAATATCCCTTATTCTTTTACATGTTTCTTTCAACACTTAAATTACTGCTGTAACTGAGCATAAGAATACTTTAGAAAAATGCTTTCGCTTTTGTCATCTTATTTTTGGTAAACCACTTTGATAAGCCCAAGATCAAATTTTCAGCGATGGTGGACTCCTGCAAATTTTTTTGACTTTAAGCTGCACACAAATGAAATGCAGTCATGCTTCCCTCACCCTTCTGTTTCCTTTCTGACCTTCTTTCCCCACCCCAATCTGGCTAGAGAAGAGATGTGTATCTACTAATACCTTCAAAAATTGGTACTCTACCTCTCAGAGTGCCAGAATTATGCCAGTTTGGGACCTCAAAATTTATGCTGCATTTCAAAGTTTTGGCCCAAATATAACAGGCATAAAGTGCTAAAAGCAGCAGAGTTACCAATCCACGTTGTAAGTATTGCCAGAGTTGAAAATCTGCAAGAGTTATTTCTTGCTCTGCAGCATCACAATTGGACTGTGGAAAAAGAAAGTCAGAGGCCCAGCTATAGATCATGCAGAGCCCTTTGCCAGAATTCACATGAGCAAAGATGTATTGAGGTAAAGAAATCCTGTAGAAAAGGTTTAACTTAGCTTTTTCACAGTGCAGAAGTGTGTTTTACCATGTGGTAAGTGGTCTGATGCAGGGTGCAGTCAGACAAGACAGATTGAACCAGTCTAATAGCTTGCTGCCTCTGAAAGGCCACTCCTCTCAGCCAGCTCTGGTGCTCATCCTGCCCCTCAGTGAGCAAATTCCATCCCCTAATACAGCAGAAAAAGGATTCAAAGAGAGAGATTTCTGCTGGATTGGTTAGTTGCATTTTCCCACTGAGGAAAACATGAGCAAGACTACCTAGATAGTCCCAGGGAGTGAGTACATAGATGGAGCAGGGAAGGATGGGGGGAGGGTGGTGGAAAGAAACCTCTACCTTCTGTTATCTGAGAACTGTTATGTCAGTTCACCAGTCTCAGCTGAGTGCCCTTTCAAAGGATGCTGACACATCACATTTGTATCTTCTGTGCTGAGAGTATATATGAAACACCCAGGAACTGTGGATAGAATACAATGATAGCATAAATCAGATGAAACACAGTAATTATCGTAACCCCTAATTAACTTCTTGAAAATCACTAAAGATATGATCCTAGTTAAAATAACACAACATATAGGATAGTGCAAAACCTAAAAAAATATTTTATTTATTCATGACAATTTTCATTTCAGCATTAATGTTATTTTTTACCTTGGCAAGTCTGCCTGCTTTTATACAAAAGATACAGGCTCAGGACTATCAAGAACAGAGAAATGTTCCCCAGTAAGTTGTTGTGGGGATTGTAACACTCTTTTCCTTACCCTGAATAGTACCTGATGGGTAGAGCTGTCTCTGGGGTATGTGCAGCCTGCCCTCAGCACTGAAGAGACAACGTGGTCACCAGCACTATCCTGAGGAAACATTTCTGGACAACAGGGAGTCACACAGGAGAACTGTTAACAGACCAAGTGCAGTATATTCAAGACAGTAGTGACCAAGCCATTCAGTGACTGCTTCTTATGATTTCCTGAATTCAGCCAGTGCTGTCCTAATCCACAGAATAAAAGCAGAATAAAAGATTCAGAGATAGAAATTTAGCATGCTCTGATGAACTTTGGGCCAGAGACTCTCTAAGGTTAAGTTCAAGAGCACTATTTCTAAAGAACAGTGAACAAATTTAAGGTAAAAATGAATGAAGGATACACTGCAGGTGTAATGGTTTTGCTCTCCAGCTTATTTCATGCACCTTCCACTGCTTGTAATGTTTAAATCACCAATGGTACTGAAACACCTCTAGCCTGTCTCTGTGGTGTGCCTTGGTTTTGCTTGCATTTCGAGGATTAAATTGATCATTGGATTTGTGGTCGAGAAGGAAAGTTTCCCTGGATCACAAAGAGATGGATACCGGGGGCAATGATGGGGCAGGCACTCTTTTTCTAACCTTTCTTTTTAGGATGAGGCATGGCCCCATCTCTAAAATCACCTGGGAATCTTCACCTACTAAATTACTTGTTATAGGCAGAACAGTGGTGGCACCCTTGATTCCCTTGCTTTCTTCCAATGTCACATTATGATTTCTGAAAATTCATCTGGCTTTTGGCCTACTTCCTGTGAGCAGTGGGCACTGGGAGGTGCTTTGTAGCTGGTGGTAGGTGGGTGACTGGTCTCTGTGTCTGTAATTGTACCACCAACACAGGAGAACCCTCCTCCTTTGTGTGCTGCTATGTGCAGCTCCCATTACTCTCTCCAGATGACGTCCACTGTTGCCCAGATGTTCTGCTGGCTGAGCATCATTTCAGTAGTCTTAACTGGTAAGAGTAGAAGCAAGTACTGAGGTATTACAGTGCGGTTTTGAGGCCTCAGACATTGCTGACAAGAGGTACCTGATTCTTTGCAAGAAAACACTCTGTCTTTTCCTCTCCCCTATCTTTTATTACTTATTCTCAAAAGTCATTTGCAGAGGAAACAGATAGGCATCTACAATTACCTAAAGGAGATGCAGTGTCTTTAGGAAATAGCATGACTGATAAAATGTATATTCTGATTCACCTCATCCAAAAGCAAACAACTACATTAGGTCACTTGAACAGTCCTTTAAGTGCCTGTTTCTCTCCAGTACTATAAGGGAGCAAAGGTTGCATGGTTTAGATGGATTCTGAACATTTAATATGTAGAAATCTAGAAGTAGCTGAAATGAATCCAACCTTGCGCAGCAGTTACTTTGATGAAAGCACTATGTTAAAAATTGAACATGTAGAAGTTTATTTGGTTTCCTCTACTCACAGAATCAAAGAAACAGTCAGGTTGCTGTTCAAAGGAAAATACAGGTTCCCATTCTCTACACAAAGCAGGTTTTCTAACAAACCAGTGCCAAAAAGTCTTTCAGCAAGCATTGTCCTATAACTTCTTTGGGCATCTTTGTGACAAAGCCCAGGAACAGGCCTTAAAACAAGTACAGCAATGGGAGCTCTGGCTCATAAACCAGAAGGGAATATCAAACCTCTTGAACCAACATGATGTTTCATGTGATTTTTTGTTTTTCTGAGTGCTTTACAACTTTCAGAGACATTAACAGTATATTAATTTTCCCATGTGGAATTCTACATTCAGGTTAATTTAAAACTGATGAATTTTTTCAAGGTAATGGGCCCCTAACGTATTGTACAAATGCATATTAACTACTCTTTGTAAGAATTAATTAAGAAAATAACTGAAAAACAAGAAGAATATCTGTGATTAAATTAGTTAAGAACTTAACAAGATTCAAAATTATTGTATTTTTTTCCTATATTATAATGGTTAGGACATTGCAGAGAATATATAAAGCTTTTATGAAAAGAGACAAATATCTGGTCTATAAATACATTGCTTCAGTATAATCTCTTGAGTTATTTTCATACTGCATTCAGCTACTGCCATGACAATTTCCCCTGCTCTGCTCACGTCTTTGTATTTAAAACCAAAATAATGCTAAGAAAAAACTTGGATGAGAAAGAATTGGACATCTTGCTCTGACGAATCTGAGGAGACAATGAGACACGGGGAGAGTTTCTTACCTCCATGGACACTAGTTGCAGAAAGGAGCAGATCACCTAGCCAGATTTCCTGTATAACACAGGTCATTACCTCTCCATTCAGAGACTGAAATTAAACCAATGTCAGAGAAAAAACACGATCTCTCTGCCACCCATGCCTGAAAGATTTCTTTGCTCACGAAGAAAAGAAAGCAGAGAGAGACTTGCAATTCCAAAAATAAGCTACCTTATTTCAGTTTCAAAATCATTTGACAAGTGGTACCTGCCACTCTGCACTTGGTCCCTGCAGTACACCCCTTAATAGTAGATCAGCTTTGTAGCTCAGCAGCAGTGAAATATTTAGTCAATTCAGTACTGAAAGGGCACTACTTAGAAATTTCTCAATTGCCATCTCATTGAAGGTCACAGCTTTCCTGCCGTTAATATAAGCTATTGGCAGACTTATATAAGAAAACTACCACATTGGTTCAAATTTGTTGTAGTTTGAGGATTATTTTCATTTTGCACTCGTGAGTTTTCTCTAGGAAGAAAGGAATACAAGACCAATGGTGTTGAACCGACATTCTGTTAGACATGTTAAAAGCAAAAAAGACAAAACCATACAGCTAAACCCTAAATATTTTTTTTAGCATGCAATTCTTAATCAAACTTGTAAAATAAGACTTGGGTCATACCAACAGAATTCCATTCTGGACCCTCAATAAAATCACTGGGACAAAATGATGATGATAGCATGAACCATGAGCAGGCTGGCACATGGTGAAAATCCCCTGTGAATCTGTACTGAAGGGGCCAGCCACTTCCCATCCCTTCTTCTCACTGACATCCATTTTCAAATCCAATGAACAGAAAAGGTAAAGCTAAGGCGTGGTTGGGAAACTCTTTCAAATCTTTACATCTGGCTGTCGAAGAATGTATACAGAAAATGTCTCTATTCATATCCATGAAAGAAGTTTTTCAGCAAATGGTGAATAGGCCTGAATTTCACTTGGAAAGAACAAAACACCATGGTCTGTCCTAACACTTTTTTCCTAAGAACTATAATTGTAGCCTTCCCATTCATTACTGATAGTACTTCTGGCAGCCTGAGAGCAATCATAAACAATGTTATAACAAAACACCCAGAAAAATGACAGTCTCAAAAAACGCTAAATTTCAGATGCATTTTATAGAAAAAGGACTTAAGTATTCTACTAGAAGTGGTAAAAGCTAATGATACTGAAAACGATTGGTAAAGTAAACCGTGCTCATTAAAAATGTATTGTAAACAGCTATGATCATTTGGAAAGGACAAATTAATATAATGTTTGACTATAGCAAAACAGTGAGGAAAGGAGACGTGGATAAACAGCAGGAGACCAGAAGGTAATTCAAGGGCAGAGGAAGAAGAACACAAACACTGATCTGCATTTCTGCTGTGTCTCTGAGCAACAGCACTCAGAAAAAGCAGGTCAGCTTACCAGGTGGAAGACTGTGCAACTGTTTGATGCTGAACCCTCCTGAGGATGCTCTTTCTATGTAACACACATGTCCAAGGAACAGTACTGTGCATTAGCAGCTACAGCATCACAGAAAAATTTTATCTTAAAGGGGATGACAAACTCAGCCAACCTTTCTGGAACATTTTCTCAAAAATCCAGCCCCTGCGATGCCACAGAACACCAAGAGCTGACCCATCTCTGAACACATATTCCTGTGAACTTCACTGCTTTTTCACTGGAAACATGAAAAACTTCCCTCAACACTTCACCCCCACCTCAGTCCTTTCCAAACTGCATATAGAAGACCAGCTTCTGAGCCTTTGAAGGCTCTGCACGTGTTTTTCCTCCACTAGTCAGTTTTTAGCTCTACCCACTAAGCTTTCCCCTTTGTCATTAAGGTCCCTATAACTCACATTCTTCCTATTTTAATGCAATACCCTGGATCTTCTTTTGATAGTGCTCAATCCCATCAGACAATTCTTTCAGCTATTTCTCCCCAAAACTGACCATGTGCTCTCCCACACTATCTTCTATGTAGGTTGTATCATTTCTAGACTGGAATAACAGACTCCTCTATCATCTTCCCACTCAAATCCATTTTCTCAAAAAAAGTTTCTCCTGCGGACGAAAAGAAAAAAAACAAAAAACAACAGGTCAGAGACAGAGAGTTTTTTTCTTTCCATCATAGAACAAAAAACAAATTATGGAACTACAGAGGTGTATTTCTAATATCATTTTTTGTCAGTTGTAATCTCTTTTTATGTGCTTTGGCTAAACCAACAAAATTGGTTTGAGCATGGGAACAGAATGTGAACAGCTCCACCCACAACTTTATCTAAATATTATAAGTATGATGCATAGAAATATTTTTCCTAAAGCACAGTTTACCTCATTTCAGGGAGGTAGGTATATTTACTCATAAAAATCCTGGACTCCAACAATTGTGTAAATACATAGAGTTGGCCTGCCTTTTGCATCTGTGTTTAAATAATCCCAAATGAGCTACAGTTTTACTGCAAATTAAATATTTATACATGCAGGCATTTACACATTCACAGAAAATAACAGATGAACAGAGAACTGGAACAGAATTCCTACAACATCCTTATAGTACTAGGTAAGCATATGCTATGCTATGCTATGCTATGCTACGCTATGCTGTGCTGTGCTATGCTATAACATAACATAACATAACATAACATAACATAACATAACATAACATAACCAATTTCCTAAAATTGTTTTCCTGAAAACCAGGGTATTTTACCCTCATTTCCTTTCCAGTCTAAATTTATTCCTGGACAGTTTGTTCCCACTTGTTCCTGAGCCAACACTATTCTTTAGCTTAAACAGTTCCTTCCTGTCTCTGGCTTTACCATCCTGATGTATTTAAAGACAGCAATCTTATCCCTTCTCTGCTTTTGTTCTGCTAAAATTCTAAGCTCTTTCAGTGTCCTTTCATGAAATAGACTCTTCCTTCCCCTGAGAATCATAAGAGCCCATCTCTTGCACTTTTTCAAACTCATCTCTCCTGACTATGAATGAGGAATTGCACACAATATTCCAGATGAGGTCTCATCCAAGCCTGCTACAGTGGCATTAATATTCTCCCTCCTTCCACTGGAAATGTCTCCCCTGACACATTCCAGTCTTTTACTAGCTTTTTTCACTGTCACATTACAATGGTAGCACACAAATTATCCTGTGATTGATGAATGTGCTGAGATACACTTCCTTCCCATCAGCACCCCATTGATAAGCTCTAAGTTTATTACAAGGGCTTTGTTTGATTTCATTTATGAATCCCTAATAATTAAAGTCCTTTGTACTTTATAATTTTATATGCTATTCTATTTACGCTATATTAATCCTAATGCCAACTAACTTTCTGAGGAACAACCTTTTACTACTCCATATTAACAGTACCTGTCATTTTCAAATAATCAACATATTTCATCAGATCATTTCTACTTTTTGAGTGAAGTTTATTATCATAACATCAATTGACCTGCATCTTGAAAATGACTCTCTAATGCTTTCACTCCAAACACTTAGCTTAAGACTTATTGGTTCAGCATTATCCATTTCTTTTCTTCCTGTTAGCTGTACTCACTTTAACCTTTTTATATTTATCTCAGTTTCTCCTAGCAAATCTCCATGTGGAATTATTGTGTGCTTTATTAAAAGGTGAGTTATGTAATGATCCAGATCGATTAGATCTCTTCTAAGATCTCTCTGTTCTGAAAACCAATTATCTTATAGAAGAAAGATGTCATTTCAGCCTAGCCTAATCTACTTTTTGTAAACCTGTTCCTTATTATCCAATTTCATGTTTTTCTCATTTTTTTCTTCAAAGTTTCCAGTTGTCCAAATCAAAGTCACCTCTTCAGCAATCCTAATAGGTATTCACTTACTGCCAGTACGATATTTTTCTCCTGCCCCCTCCAACTCTGCCTCTACCTTTATCTCTTTAGTTGTTCTAATCTCCTAAATCCTTACCACCAGATCCATGACTTAAAGTGTCATTTTCGTCAGAATTATCCATCCCCAAGACAACTTTATTTATCTTGTTGAATTCAGTGCCAACCTCAGTTACAATGATTTCCATTTCTTCTGCCTTACCTCATTTCCCACAGCACGTAGGTAGCATCACCATTGCAATTAAAAATTGCACCCAGCCATTCACTTAGTATTGAGACTTATTAGATTTACTGTATGCCTTCCCTGTCCTTATCACATCACAGCCTTACTTTTTCTGCCTTCATTCTTTTCCTCTTTATTTGTTTTTTTCTTCTGTAGAAAATTATTACAGCTTTTAGCATGTATATTTTGCTATAATAAGACCAGGAACAACTGCAACAGCACATGATGGAATAAACAGTGCTTCTTTGGATTTGCAGCCAAAAGAAACTTGCCTGTCTACATGAATTTTCCATTTTTTGTTGCTGACTCAGAGTGCTAGGGACAAATTGAGCACTCAGAGTTTACATCAGAGGTATTGCCCATAAATTAAACTCAGGCCGTCTCCTAGATGTGGAGAATGCTACTATCATACACTTTGTAACTCACTGAAAAGTGTAACCCATTCAGTATTTTCAAGGTGATTTTCACATATAGAGTTGTTCAGACCAAGCTGTACCCCACTCCCTACCTAAAATAGCAAAGGATCAGCTCAGGAATGCATTCACAGGACTTTGAATCCCTAAAGCACTGAAGTACTAAAAATCTTTGTTGATTTCTATCCTCTAATAGTCTTCAGATAGTCGATTTCAATTCACTCAGTCTTGCTCAGCTTCTAAACATTTCTTAACTCTTTCCTTTACAGACTTGCAGGGTGGTGAGAGGAGCAGGGAGGAGAAGCTAAAGGGATATCCTGCCTAGATATGATTTTTTTCATTTCAGAGAGAACTCCATGTCCAGGGATCATCCACAGTGTGACAGATGGTTAATGCTAGTCTTGTTTCTTGGTTTCTTATGGAAGATATGAGCAGGTACTGAACACCCCTAAGTACAACAAATTAATAGAAAATTCTCTTGCGCAGTTCAAAGGGAGAATACTGTTCAAACATTGCAGTCCTCTGAGACAAGCTGTATTTACAGGTCTGCATAACTGCTGAGAGTGCCGCTGTTTAAAAATTTACACCATCCACCACTCACACCTCAGCAAACCCACATTTTAGAAATGAATGAAAAAAATAATAAAGGCTGAAGTTTTCCTATGTTAGCCTTGAGGGTCACATATATAAATAGCTGCTACAACCTTTTTTTTTTTTTTTTTTAGTGAGTTGTTGAATTATTTGGACATGCTGTAAAGCTATCTGGCACCGTGTGACATAACAGAAAAGCAAACCTTAAGAATTTACTATTATACAACAGTAACCTGGAGAGATGAATACTCTGCAGAGAGGGAAGGAAGTGTAAGCCACTGAAAATTAAAAAAAGCCATTTCTCTATGAAAGAAGAGTGACCTATTCCTAGCTAAAATTTATTTCTTTCTTGTCTAACATTTCACAGACTCCCTTATCTCCTTCTGGCTTGGGGCTACACTTCTCCATTTTACCAGCTTGCATTCAGAGGCCTTTAGCCCTTTAAATCTGGCAAACTGAAAGAGACCAGACCAGAAAGGGGTCTTTTGGAAAATGTGACATCTTCTTTCTCAGTCAATAGGTCAAATGGTGCCTTTCTTTTTCTCCTGTTCTGTTACTCTACTGATCTTAAAGTTGATGTATATTTTGAGTGTATCTGGGTAGAACATGGTAAAAACAACAATGGAGTGTATATATATGTGTATAGGAAGAGCGGTTGCATAGCCATGTGGAATACCACAACAGAGGGAGAGGAAAAGTGAAGAATAAGAAAATATTTCACTGCATTTAGTGCATTTGCTGCACAAACAATTGGGGTTTGGATTTCACATTTTTACAAGTCCTAGATAGGTCAGGTTGAGGTGTAAACCAGTCCTTTATGTGTTATGAACCCCTCCTTATTTTCAGCAGAAATACTTAACTCTTTATCAGCATTCACTGATAGATTTCTAGACAATCACAGCCATCATGTGCTGAATGTGCACCAGGATGACCGAAAGCAAGGGATTTTCAGAAACACTGCTGTCCCTGCTACTATTTTCACTTAAAAAAAGAAGGGGAAAAAAGTGTTGCAGAGTGTCAATCCTTCTTTCTTGTTTTCTTGTTTCTCCTGCTGACTTTTTCCTTTCACTATCTCACCTCTCCATTTTGGATCCCTTGCACTATTGCTCTCATCCAACTGCTGTGCAAAGCCAGTGGCAATACCACAAGCGGAAGTGGCAGAGGTCCATCTTTTGGGTTTCTGCTTTTGCCTTGTCAGAACAGCATCAGCCTGATACAGTCTGAAGTAAAGGGACCAACAATGCATCTAGACCCAGTTTGATTCCTCTCTTCCTTTTATTAGTGTCTTACTGGCTGGGAACTGGTGCCTGAGGAAACACTGGAGATGGTTTCCCATTGCTGAAAAGCACAATGTCTTGAATGGCATGTGATATGATCAGCTTGGGATAATGTAGACACAGATACCAAAGAGATGTGGGACTGCCTGAAAATGCTTTCTATTACAGTTTAACAGAGCTCTGATGGTAAAGTTATCTTGTAAGTGAACTCATTTAGACAGTACCTAGGACCAAAAAGCTTCAGCAGTGGTCCACCTGTAGCTTCAGTGATAGTCATGCAAGCATGATGATAAACATATATTAGTGAGAACTGAGTTCTTGCTCTTGTTTGGTGACACGGTTTTCGATACTATCTGGGGCAACTTAGGCTTTGTATTTCTGTCAAAAAGAGTACAGTTCTTCAGTTTAACACTGTAGCATTGTGAAACTAAGATCTTCACTTTGAAGATCTACCCATAGTAACAAGGCAGTAGAAGATTCACTACCCATTGCAGTTGGGTACGACTATGATATCTACATATGAAGGATCTTAAGATATGACACTAGAAAAATGGATTTAGCAGTTACAGTGCAAAAATGGAAAAGTTTGTAAGAGTATCAGTAGAACTGCACATGAAAGAAAGAACATTAAGCTACAGTGTGATGTAATGGCAGTCTATCCTTAACCATTCTTCTGGAAGGTGTGGGAAAAGAATACATATACATCTGGACATTTCACTAAAAAGATACTTTTGAAAAATTTTAGAAAACCTTTTGTTGTCATTGTTTACAACTTGGATACAAGGGGAAACCTCACCTTTACAGACAATAAGCAAAGCTTTATTCATTATTTTTAAAAAGCAGGAACAAAACCTTCTAGGGTAAAATTGTGATGTAGTATGCAGTATTTCCATGAAAACACACACTTTCATCGTTCTGTACTTTCAAGGTCAAAGCTGACATTTGAAAGATATATGTGGAATAAAGTTATCTATATTAAGTATAAGTAAGAAGTATTTCGCTTCTAAGGAACATGAGGAATGCTTTGGAGGATCATGTGAAAGGTCAAAGATATCTCATGTTTTGTCATACTTATTATGGATAAGCCAGAGAGTTAAAAACAATCATAATGCCCAGTGGCACTTTCTCTCTGGTGTTAATGGGGCCATTGATCCTGAAAATAATTGTACTGGGCCCCACAGAAATCTGAAATATTGTCATTTGAGTCAGTAGCAGTATTCTTACTTATCATTCTGAATCTCACAGTGTTTATAAACCAGTATCTGTGAGCTCTTGCCTCACATGGAAATGTGAGGGAATGCAGTTACTTGGAAATGGATAAGAAATTAGGAAAATCGGCCTCTTCATATGGAATAGGCCTAGTTTCATGTTAGCAAGCAGAGACTTCTCACATTTAAAAAGGATTAATTAGTACATCTGACATGCACCAGTGAGGATTTACTAATATGCAGAGTTGACATGCACCCCAGATATTTTGGAAGCTATGATGGAAGCTAAGACCCGTGGGAGATCAGAGTACATATTTGTTCATTGAATGGCAGATGTGTTCCCAATAAAAACATCCTTACAAAGGTACCCCTCCAAAAGAAAAGTTGCTTCAGATAGATGTTTTTACTGCCTTATATAAAGCAAGCAGAACAGGAAAATAGCTGTGAATGGATCCGCACTGGGTGATTTTGTTTTGAATTAACACTGCTTTTCTCTCTGTATTCAGCCAGCCACAGCAGGTGGGGAAGTTGATTTCCTTTGTTTAGTTCATAACTGAAAACCTAGATTTTTATTTTTTTCTGGGCAATTTTGCTGCAGAGAAGACTGCATTGGTTAACAATAAAACATTCAAGAGAGAGGGTGGAATACCATTGTGTAAGATCTATAAATACATGCTGGGTTTTTATATATATGTATCTCATAAATGCAATTAGACTACGAAGTGCTGTACTGTTATCTTCATGGAAAAGTGTTTCTGAAAACTTCTCTGATGTATCCCCTATCAGATGCCACAGCACCTATTTTCCCAAAGTATGAAACTAGCTTTAACAGCTGTTACAATCACTCTACTTTTCTGGGGAAAGTCCTTAGGTATAACTAAAGCTTGCAGTGGTTCCTATCAAAAAAGAAATTAATCCTTCCAGGGAGGACAGACGAGTTGTTCTTGATGTGAAGAGGTGTGAAAAATGCTGTTTTGAGCAACTTTGTTTAACATAATCTACGTTGGATTTATCGGGCTAGAAATAGTATTTGGTTTCCAATGTTCCTCACAGCTCCTCTGCGCTGGTACAGCTCTGGTTCCTGTTTTATCCTATGAGGAATCAGTTATCAATAACTTTCTTTTGAAACATAGTCATCGTGTTACATCATGTCATATCTTAGACATGAGCTCTTGATCTACTACTAGGTTGATCTGCAAGGATTCATCCCAATGACCTCTGCGTATGACTTGCCTTGTCACAATGACAATAGTCTGAAAACTAACATGACCCACTGCATTAAATAATCCCTAAGAATACATCAGATATAATATACAAAAGTATTTTAAGTGTATACAGAATACACAGAGTCCTCAGTGTTGCAACTTAATTGAACTGAATTGAATTCTTATGAATGTGGAATAAAATCTTAATTTGCTAAACCTAAAATGGATGCACCAGGGTCAAACAGATAGAGTACTGAGAGGCAATAGTATGCAAACACAGCATCAAAGACAGACTGCTGGAATAGTCCATGGAGCTCTGCGTGCAAATACATATAGCACAGAGTGGCTTTATTTTATTCCAATAGAGAGAATCAAAAAGACAAGGAAAAATAAAGCAAAATACAATATCCAGCAAAAATAGGCTGCTAAAGAGAAGGGAAGCCTGCTATGAGGGCAAAAATATTTCTCCTGCAAAGCAGCATTTCTGGTTTTGATTCACTATGTTTTCCCAAATATTTAAACTGCATTAAGCAGAATATATTTATGTACTCTAATAAAATGTAATTCTTTTTGTAGATAATCCTTTTTTTTCACTCCTAAATTCCACCTCTGAGGAATGTTACAGACTTCAGTGGATATTAGGCCTTTTTGTTTACTTGTTTCTTGCTCTGCTGTATATTCAAAAAAAACCCCACAAATTTATTGACCTGGGTAGGAATCAATTATTGTGTCCACAACCTGGGGTTTTCAAGGACTCTTAAACTGTTCATAATCCTGATCCCTTTGAATTGAGTGGTAAAATTAACTGTGGCATGAGCAAAAACAGAATTAAGACAATATTATGTGGAATTTTTCTTTTTTTTCCTTTTATTCACATATTTTCTGTTTGTCTCAGATTCTACCATTTTTGTCTTATAAACAGTTTGACTACTAATACAACTTAGAGATATCTGGGTACAGACAAGCCAAATAACACCCTCATTTATGAAAATACAGAAAAATAAAACTTCCACATAATGAGGAGCTTCTCTTATTCAAGGTTGCTTTCTATGCAGTCAAAAATTCATTTGTGAGACATGTCATAAAGACGGTATTTTTGTGACTAATTTTGTGCACTGCTTTCTGCTTCTATATGTGGTCCAGCCATAGAAGATGTACAGCTAAAATTCTTGTCTGTAGTGGCTGTCATAGTCCCTCGAAACACTGTTTTTCATGCTGGCTGAAAGGCTGAACCTTCACTTTCAGAGGGACGGTATCAGTTACTTAAAGGCAACATTTGTTCTGTTTCTGCTTAAAAAAAAAAATTATGCAAATTTCACAGTTATTTAAATCTCCCTCTTCGGGGACAGGGTTAGCAGTATGATTGGTCCAAACCACAAATGTGCAGTAACTGAACAAATCTCTGTTGCAGTGAACATTTGTGCAGCTTAAAGAGAGCCTGAAAGCATCACCCCAAAGTGGCCAGTAGTGCCATGATGAAGGTTTTTGACTAAGAAGGTAAAAGAATCGCAGGATATATTTGGATTTCTGACACTGAAGGCAAATAAACCTTCCAAATTCTAAAGGCAAATATACCCTCCAAATTCTTCTTGTATGTCTGGTCTATGTTGCTGCTATTATTATTCATAAGAGATCTTGGTTTTGTCCCTCTGCACTAGGGTACTTCTGAGATCTGATTTTTTAAATTTTTTCTGTTTTCTGTAGAGGAAAAGGAAAAGTGTTTCCTGCCCATTCTGCCCCAGAATATATCCTTTTTATTTTTCAACCATTCCTTCATCTGTAGTGTCCTGAGACTTGATTCCATGTTGAAAGAGAGCTGAATTCTATCTATTCTGCTGGTGACATTCTGCTCTATGCTTCTGCTTATTTAGCCTGGAGCACCGAGATCAGTACCTTCACCTATGTGATGTTGTACATGGCAGACGACTACCTTGGTGATGAACAAGTAAACAAGAAATTGTTGGGAAGACAACTGCAGGATTTGACGAGGACTGTTTTGATCACTTGGTAGTTGCTTAGTTTCTTTGAGCTAAAGTTTTCCATTACTGAGCTCATTTAACAATTCCTGCTAGAAAGAAGTTTAGCAACATGATATTATAACATGGTATTTTATCTGGGGTCTGAGAAGAAGCATACACCTTTCATTGACCTTTCTATTATAAATACACTGTGTTGGTACATTAAGGTTTCATTTGGCTGGGCTTGGCTTACCCTTAAGGTTTAAACACTGCTTTTTCTGCATGTGACTGCCTATGAAATTTGACACTGCAGTGGTCAGCCTGGACTACTGTATGAGGAGTTAGTGATCCACATGACTAATCCCGGTGCATGCTTCTGTATCATGGATACCACATGACTGCTACTTAATCAAGGCATAGCTAATAAATAGTATAATTAATCAATAAATACACAGTCAATGGAAAATTATTCAATGTACATGTAGTCAATGTGTACTTAATCAAAAGTATGGATATATTGTCTTGCCCACTTGAAATATTAGATGCACCTCTTCAAGAACTATAGCTTTATTAATGAGATAAGACTATTACACCATACTGTTCAAGGGACTCTAAAGCTAAACCAGCATATCAGGTTTGATTGCTCCCAGTGACTGATGAAGCTGTACTGTGAGCAATACACCATAAGGACATTAGTGAACTTAAGCATGGTGAACCTCACCATGGGTGGGATCTGTGGAGCATGCCAAGACCTGATCAGAGGTCCATCCAATGATGTATCATCTCAGGGTTCCCTGCATTAGAAAAGGATGTGAGATTTTATAACGTGCTGTTATGTTTTCTAGGTTTTTCATAAATAGTTACCTGTCTTGCAAGTATATGTACCTTTCTTATCGGGATCCAGACGAACCAGCACCACCTGGTGCAAACCAGTAATTTTTAATGTGAAAGTTAGCTACATGAAAAAAATAGCATTCTGCCTTTAGGTACTAATGTCTGAGGCAAATACAGTTAATGTCGTGGTTTGGGCCAGATTGGCCCAATCAGGTGGAACGACAGATGCTCTCTCTTTGTTTAGAGTATGGAATAGGTATTTGCTGTGTGATCTTTCACATTGAGTAGTCTGCAAAATGGCAGCTACCACTGTCTGGACTAAATACAGGGACAATTTCCCGAGGAACAACCTTCTGAGTCCTTTTTCTGATGACATACACTTTCCTTTAAGATCTAGCATGCTCCACTAGCCAGAAATTCCTTTTCCTGCCATTCTTAAAAAAAAAACTTAAATCTCTACTTTCTTCATTTAGTCAGTCACAGTCATGCCTATTCTCTATGCACAGGAGTTACCTTAAGGTAATCATAGCACTATCACAGAAAGTACCAAAATCAAAAAAATATAGGCCCCAACCATTATACTTAAAATTTCTTTTCATGACTAAAAGCTGGAAACCCTGTCTTTACTTATTTTTGATAGGGAGTGTTGGTTTAAGAGCTTGGAAGGTAATCCTTGCCTGAGAATATTCTGCTGTCTAAATCTAAGTGTCCTTTATGGTTATTACTGTAGCATATAAGTGAAAGTAACATGAAAAGCTGTATGGGAGCAAGCAAAAACCTTGTAGCAGAGCACAAGCTAGTAGTCTAAGCATACCACTAGTTTTTTAACCAAAAAATGTATTTCAAATCTTCCCACTTCAGAGTGAACGTTCAGAACGTTCTTTTCACCTCAAAATGTTTTAGTGGAGAAGACAATGAACTGTTAGAGTGAATAAGGCCCATGGAGCAACAAATATAAATAAGCAGCAATAGACAAAGTTACTGAAGGAAGGAAGTGAACTAATTCAAAAGTAAAGCTCCCCAAATAGTCCCCAAATCTTGTCTGCTACAGCAATAGGTATTTTAAAACACAAAATAGTCTCTATATTTGAGCTCATCAATATTTCAGCACCACGGCCAGCAACATAGGCTAGCCTGAATGTACCTTTACCACCAGGCTCATGGGAACAGGTTAAAAAAATCTACTTGCCATAGGCCAGCAGTGCTATATGTGCAGACCTCGGCTAGGATCAGAGCAAGAGGAACTGCCCAAGCAATACTTGAACATTTAATGGGGACCAAGTGAATTCAGCACTCCAAAAGTCAGCGAAATACTTGAGGAAAAATAAATAAATAAATGGTTACTTAAAAAATTTAGTACTTTAAAAATAAAGTACTCTGATATTAATGCTTGCCTAACAGGTAGTACTAATACAGGCTGCAAAGGACAACAAGAGTTTTAAAATTATATGCTAAACTTTCACTGTATTTTCATATTATCTAGATTTTTTATCTTACTGGTTCATATTCCTAAATCATAGTTGAAAAACAAAAACAAAAACCCAGAAACGTAGTAAATTAAAAACATTTATGGGGACTTAAATTGATAGAGCCTGTCAAGGTCAATCAAGGCACAAAGAATGCATTGTTAGCTCAGCATAACAGTAACATACCTAATAACAGAAAACTTTGCATATCTTCCATGTATCAAAAGAAAGCAAAAATGTACCTGCTTAATGTGCTGGACCTGAAAACTCTTTCCAGCAGCAATCCAAAACCTCAAATGGGCAGGAAATCTTAAGGTCATAAGAGAAGTGTCCTATCAAATTTGATGCAGAATATTTTTGTCTTGCTAGAATATTTACTATCCTGTCAAAGTCATAGTACTGAAAAAAGTCTATGAATCTCAAACTTTTATATTCTGCATATGATTTATGGTTATTTCAATGCTTATTTTCTGTTGAATTCTGCTTCTCAAACCCTCGCTTTTCTTGTCCTTCTATTCTATTTTGCATATTGAATATACGTACAAATGGGACCATGCGTGTTTGAACATGAAAAAGCTATTAAAAATTAAGTGATGTTTCAGTTTCATCACCAAACGGCACAATTTTCCAACCTATTTGCTATCACAGAATAATAAACTAATAATGCTTTTAGGGAGGTAAACAATTGGACATATATTTTTACCTGCTTCTTTCCATGTCTCTCATGTAGTTTTACACTATTGCTACTACACGGTGGATGCACTCACCCCTGCTGGGCGCTCACCATGCTGCTCTAAAGAACCCAAGTTTTCAGACTCACATTCCCTTGCTCACTGGGACTACCACAACTATGCAGTGTTATTCACTCTGGACATCCATGGAAATTTCCAGGTTTATACTCTATGGTTAATGCTTCCTCCAACTTTGGGATGCCACCATAAATTTTTCTAGAGCCTAAAACAATTGTCAGCTTTCCCAGCCCTCCTTGAAAGTTTTTCCCTTGTGTGCCATGAAAATCTAAAAGCTTCAAATTGATTGCTACCCTGTCACAAAGGGAAATATGTTGCAAGGGGAAAGTGAAAGAAAAATACAAATCTCTACAAAAGGAACTACTTGCAGGAAAATCCCACCCTTTGTCATCCTCATTCTACTGTCTTACTTCCTCCACCTGCCCAGCCTTGTGCCTCTCAGCTTCAGGACGGGTGCTGGAAAAGCCTCTCTGTAAAGTTGCTGTTTCCTTTCTTAGGTGAGGTACTGTCTTTCAGTCGCATTCAGTTGCTGGACCGGAATGAAAGACTGCACACTCACTTGTCCACTACCTGTATGGAGCAGGAGAGCTGCCAGATCTGGGACTGTTACTACCAGTGGATTCTTCACTCTTTGTCAGCACCTTTCTGTCCAAGCTGGAGGCAAAAGGAAATTGAAAAGGCTGAAGATAACTTAGCAAGAAAAATGTTGCTTGCAAAACAAAATGAAACCTACAGTTAACATATGCAACCATTTGTTAGGTCTTCTATCATGAAAGAATACAACTACATATAGAAACAGACACTACTTGTAACACACAGGTCAGAGGACAAGATAGACATATTTTCTGGTCCCCTGTACCTGCAAAAGGAAATGCATATTTCAACATCCATTAGTACTTTTCTGTAGGCTTTCCATATCCTTTACGTGAGAAAAAACAACAACAACAACAACAAACCCTGGGATAGACTCATATCTTGCTTTTTTTATGGTAAACTTCACTATCCTAACTCAGAGGACTTAAACGCAAATCATGGTAGGAAGCAATATTTTCAAAGACTAGTTTTTCCTCCTGCAGAGAGTATTTAGAAGTGAGAGAGAGCTAACAGTGACAGAATTTGCCATCAATGGAGAATTTTTCCCCTCAGACATCTCTGATCTTTATTCCTCGCTGACTGACTGCTCTGCACTCTCAAATGCCATTTTCTATGATCAACACTCAAAAGCTAGTAAATTTATATCAAATTTTAGGACTAAATGTATTTCTCACAATGTGTTAAAATACATTTTCTCTCCCTCTTGGAGTGATTTTTAACATTGTGCCTGCAATTTAGCAAACACAGACTGGGTGTGCCTATACACCTGTAAGTACTGTTCCCTCGATCAGAAAGCTATAAAGCGTTCCCTCTAAAAGCTTCTATCAGAAAAGAAGCATGAATGCATCCACCTTTAAAAACTCTGTCTTTCTTCATTATTACTAACAGTGCATTATTATTGGTGATGGTCATCTTAGAGAGAGATTTTTTTCTCTTTGTTTTGTAACGTTTCGTCCACCATACCAGGAGAGACTACTTGATTCTGAGATATTTTCCCTAATATGCTAATAACACCAGTCCATCCCTCTAGAGGTTATAGGAAATTTTTGACAGTACTTTGCTCTATTCCTATTTCTGCAAACTTTGAAAATACAGTATGTCTGAATAAAATGCTAAAGTAGTCTTTGTGACGATGCACCCACATACCCTGGTATTGTTTCCTAAATGTGACAACCAAATTATTACATTTATTGTAAACATTTCTCACACTTGGTTCTAAATTTTCACCAAGGATTTTTCATTCTCAGGCAAATGGACAGAGTTACTCACTGTTCTCTGGCAAACAACAGAAAAAGAAATTCCAGTTGTTGTGGAATAATGTGGAAAGGTAATATGTCTTCTTCCTAACCTGCGTCTTCCTTAACACATGGTTATTTTCAATGTTACTTAATAGCAGGTATTTCAGTATTTCTGACATTTCAAGTGAAAATATTTGGTTTCTGTAATGCATACCATATTTTTCCAATGTTGTATTAGGCAAAATCATCCCCTTTTTTCAGAGGAAAGGTTCAAAGGTCTAGTGGCGGGTTAACCTTGGCTGGCTGCCAACCAACAAAAAACTAAAAGCACATTTATGCCCACCTCCTCTTCTTCCCAGGCTCAAATTCACTCCTTCATTTCTGACACTTCTGCCTCCTCCCAACACCAGCAGTGCAGGGGGATGGGGAATGGGGGTTCTGGTCAGCTCATAACACTTTGGCTCTGCCACTCTTTCCTCCTCACACTGTTCCCCTGATCCAGCATAGGGTCTCTCCAGTGGGATACAGTCCTTCATGAACTGCTCCAGCATGGGTACTTTCCACACAGTACAGTCTTTCAGGAACAGACTGCTCCAGCATAGGCTCTCCATGGGCCACAGTTCCTGCCAGAAAACCTGCTCCAGCATGGGATCCTCTCCATGGGCCACAGCTCCTGCCAGGATCCTGCCCCAGCATGGGTTCTCCACAGGCTGCATCTTCCTTCAGGCATCTCCACCTGCTCTGGTGTGGGATCCTCCACAGGCTGCAGAGTGGGTATCTGCTCCTCCATGGTCCTCCATGGGCTGCAGGGGGACAACTTGCTTCACCATGGTCTTCTCCATGGGCTGCAGAGGAATCTAGCTGCTCCAGTGCCTAGAGCACCTCCTCCTTCTTCACTGACCTTCATGTCTGCAGAGCTGTTTCTTTCCCAGTTTTATCACTCCTCCCTCTGATAGCAGCTGCAGTGGTTTTTGCCCTGTCTTAAATATGTTAGCACAGAGGCACCACCAGCATCACTGAAGGGGCTCAGCTTTGGCCAGCGGTGTGTCCATTAGAGCCGGCCGGAACTGGCTGTGTTCGACATGGGTGGAGCTCCTGGTGTCTTCTCACAGAGACTACCCCTGCAGCCCTCCATCACCAAAACCTTGCCAGATAAACCAAATACAGATCTCTGAGCTGGATCCAGATCTCTGCTTGAAGTACTGTAAATCCAGAACAACTCAAATGGACTCAGTTTTCACCTCTTTTACATAATAATTACTTGTAATGAAATATCTGGTCCTCTTTTACCATAATTCATGCTTTCTTCTTCCCAAAGTTTTCACCTTTCAAAGAAATTTATGTATCTACTTCCTCTAACCTTCTTAGAATTATATATGTCTATAACATATCCTTTCTTAATTGCTTCTTTTTAAATTAATACTAGGTTTTAATAGCTTCCCATAGCAGTATAGCCCATAAACTCTCTATTATTCTACCTGACATCTTCTGTGTCACTTCTGATTCTTCATTGTTTCCTGCAATATGGTGAGCAAGCGCTGTGTACAACATCCTTCCTCTGCTTTCACTTTGAAACATGTTCATATAAACCACAAATGCTCACATGGCTTTTATTAAAGGAGCATTAAGTTGTGAACTTAGGCAACACCAGAGAATGAGGAAATATTAGGTACATGACCCAAAGATGTAACGCTACCAGTTGAAGGACAGGTAAAAGAAGCCCAGCTTTCCACTATAGCTCTTTCTATCCAGCCTCAATTTCTGTGTTCACTTTCAGAGAGATTGTTAGCTGTTTGTGTAAAGTTCTGAGCCTGGGGAAATTACAGTGAAGCAGTAATGTATCTGCTGGATCTATCCTTTCCTAGGCAGGATTTTGTGAATACCTTCCGGAGGAGAGAGAAATGCAACATTTGGTCAATCGTTGTGCTTTTGGGGAAATCTCACACCCTTTTCCTACATCCTGTCATCTTTCACGTCAGCTACTCTTTGCTATATGACAGTGATGTATATGTGGTACAAGTTTGTCCTCACAATCTCCATTAATTTGGATAGATTACTAAAATTTCACTATCTAAATCAGAACAGAAAGTCACAAGACAAATAAAAGCTGCTTCT
>VYXH01000705.1:102145-117493 GCA_013397275.1 Burhinus bistriatus | reverse complement strand
GGGGGTTATTCTGCCAAATAACAAAGGTCTGTGTTAAATAATGAGTGACTGAAAGCTTAAGAAAAAAAAAATAAAATAACAATTTACAATAAAAAAAGCATTGTCTCTTAGAACTGTACAATCCACCTCTCCTCCTTTTCAGTCTGTATTCACTTACTGCTGCAACCTTGGTAGCTAAGTTAAATATTTATGAAAAATTTCACCACTGGTAATGTTTTTAGTAACCCCATATATGATCCCTTCACACAGCACAGTATGAAAGGACTTCTTGATGTCCACATAGACTACAGCTCTTCCCCGATTCTTGTCATCATTTATTGTCATTTACTCCAAGAAGTTATTCAGGTTTCTTGAGCCAGCCCTCCTTTTCATAAATTCATGTCATCAATTTGTCTGGTTTCTGCCTCTTTTTGTCAAATTGATCCAGGAATAAAATACAGAAAAATAGACAATGTCACATGAGAAAAACAACAAAACCCCACAGATGATGACAGGAAAAATTGGAAGTGTATTCAATCAGTGCAGCTAACTCTGTCCTGAATGGGCTATAGCCCCTTAACTGCTAGACTGGGCAGGCTTGCAAAATCACCTTCAGCTGGTAAGGAGGCTACAGGAATGCCCTTGAGCACCATCCAACTTCCAACTTTTAGGCTGCAGCCATTGCAAGCATATCAATAAGGATGTGTTTCTCTCAACATCTGTTGCCTAATATTGTGAGAAGTCTTACAGGAAATCTCTGTATATGATTCATATTCAGGTTGAATTTAAATCTTTTCTGTTTCTCCACACTGCATTTTGGGGAGCAGGTTCTCTTTCATTCAATTTTCATGAATACTATAATTCTGGCATTTGCTACCATATAAGCGTTTGATTTCACAAATAATACCTTTCCAAGAAAAATCATGTTTGTAGTTACATGTACTTTATATTTCACAGAATGGAGAATGTAACCATAACTATATATACAACATATATAGTCTTAATTCACCTCCTTCTTGTTCTTACTTTTCTCACAGTTTCCTTCTTCATTAATATCTTCTCAACAGCTGCTTTGATCTTTCAATCCAATGTGTGTTCACATGCCTGTTTAACAAAGTACTTTTCAGAATTTGTATTAAAGACAATTATTCCTGTTCCTTTTACCATGTAAGTATTTCAAAGGCATTAACAAATTTAACTTCACAACATACCTGTAAGCTTAGATTGTAGGGTCAACTTCATTTTATAGCGGGAGAACAAAACTGTGAAAATCCCATGCTAAAATGACTGTGTTTTCATAAATTTGAATGTTTTGCTTTTGAAATCAGATCTCAGGGATCCTCTTTTTCAGCTACTTGATCAATTCACTTAGTTTAATAGAAGAACAAGTGTACTGTACCTATGGAATTCAGACCCAGATGTCCCTGATCAGCTTCAAAAGAGATCACACATTGCGTAGTCTCTTCCTTCCTGAACTCCATCTGCTAATGACATAAGCCTCCAAACTCAGCTCTGCAGACTATGGCTCAGTATATTTCAGTCAACATCTACTTTCCCAGACTCTGAGCTCTACAAGTACATCTTTGAAGTAGTTTTATCACCAGAATGAAAGTTTTTTTTTTATATATATTCATCTGCTGTTTTCTTGCAGCACTTTATCTTCAGTTCTCTTGTTTCATCCTCATCAATCTTGTCCTATGGTACTACGGTATTCAGCCCAACAAAGTCCCAGTGTATTTATGAAGGTTTTAGACAAAGACTTGTACAGGAATGATTATGAGTTTTGGAAATAAAGAGATTACAAGTAAAACTGAAACATGTAATTTAAATATATTCGAGGATATCTTATGCAAAATGTACTTAGGGGACTGTTCAGCCAGAAAGCTCCTGACCACACATTCACATGGCATTCTCACCTTGGACACTGCATCAGTGCTGGAATTCTTTCTTTATTCTGCTTCCTCCCAACCCAGGTATAGATGGAGCTTCTGCTTTAATTCAATGTAAAGGCAATTTGGATGACTTTTCTGTGAGATTAATATCTCCGCTATTCAGGATCCTCTCCAAGTTTCACCTACTGTCCGTGTCCTGAAAGTAAATATTGCTATTTCAGTTTCAGTTTTCTCTTTTCTGTTATGATCAATACACAACCTTAAAATCTTTTAAGGTGTCATGCATCATGAAAAGTACATGAAAAGACTTGTACATCAGCTCATTTAAATCTGAAGCCTCCAATATCCTCTGTTTCTTATCAAAACCAGTTCCAGATTATAGAAATAAAACTTTATCCAGACAAGCTTCTGAAGACTTCCTCCCCTCTGGTCCCTTCTCCTCACTTCTTCAGACACATGTTTTTGGACACACTAAATGAGAAGGAGTTGTGGTTACACAAGGTCAGATTCATAGACTTCATATCTGGGTGCTTAGACTGCAGGGCTAACTTCAACTGACAACTGAAGAGTAAAGGTCCAGGAAGATTTAGGCTAAGATTTTCAAGTGCTCACTCATTGTGAACGCTCATTTTAAGATCTCAGGGATTTCCTTCATTCCTTGAGCTGGACCCAGAATACTGAGCAGAGTGCCTCCATCTCTAGGCACTCAGTAGGATGAGAGAAGTACCTCCAAGAACAACTGAATAAACCCACAGGGAGTCACCTTATTCTAGATGATCTGTCAAATGTTGGAATTTGTCTGAGAGCCTTACATTCCCCAGAGCGTAACTGCCTAGGAAAATCCTGAAAAAAATAGAACCTCTATCCCCTCCTGATGATAAAACACTGAGAAAGCTGGTATGTTTTGTTTTACATGTTGTGGCATAGCTGTGCATGTCATATAAACCAGGGTTGTGTTTTCTTTCATGCTTCACTCTCCATGGCTCCAAGCGTTTTTCACCTCTGCAGAAATCCCTGCAGGTATACAATTCACGGTAGAAGGAAGAAATTCCTACTGAGTGTAACTAGTGTTTAGGGAGCTCTTGCAATAGTTCCCATCCACCTCCAATCTTATGCTGGTAAACTACCAGGAATAACCATGATCCTTGATTTTTAACGTTATATCCTTAACATTATCCTTAATATATGAAATAATTTTAGTTTATAACTTAGTTGTTTAAAGTGTTTTGTCTCATGGCTGTCCATTTGGAAATCTTCTGAATCACATATTTTATGGTGATAACCTACATTTGGCTCTGTACTAATCCCACTGAAGGAAGCAGCCAGTACTTGGTCCCTTCACTGACAGCCAGTCTGTCCTGTGATTATTTCCTGAGTTGACTGCTCAGAGTTTACCAGCAGCTGTGCATAATAATTGTTCCTTCAGATGCTAGTATTGTGGGCTTGGTTTTTTGACGTTTCTTTCATTCTTTGGTGATATACCCATTAAATGGTTAATCCTTCCATTCAATTTTTTTATTCAAAAAGCCAAATAACATCACAGTGAAGACAAAAACTGTCATTTACACAGTACTTCCTTGGATGAAGCTTCACATATATGCAAGCCGTATCGAACTCAGAATATAATATAATAAAGATACTTAATAATATAGAAAAACTGCTGACAACTATTACAGAAAAATTCTTGTAGATTTTTTCAGCCAGATAATTTTCTGTCATTTCAATAGCACCAAAGTTCCAGTGTCAATGTCATGAAGAACTGAAGACAGTTGTGTTTTCAAGACTGTATCTCTGGCTGCATAGTTTAATATCGCTTTGGCCATTAATTCTTACATATGGAAGTGCTCAAATACAATGAAAATGTTATCCATCAGTTTTAACCTTCTTTGCTAGTTAAATTTTCCCTTAACACATTGCATGAATTGCATTAGCAAAGTGTACTTTTCATCCCACTTGGAGTCTTCAGAGTTTTGAAAGCTGTATTCATAGACACATTCAACTTTCTCATTGCTTTTCATCTTTCCATTATGTTCATCCTGTATAGAGCTTTTTATAAAGCCTGCCTTGTACAAAGGCTTGTGTTTGTTACATACTAACATTTTGGGCAGCTATGTTATCTAACCTCTGTTTCTGTCCAGTTCTTTCTTTGGCTGGCTGAGCTGAATTCTGTTAGATTCAGTTAATGTGCAGTGTGAAAAAAAGTTTCTCTTCTGCTATTACCACTAGTTTTTTGTGTATCACTCGCTTGAAAAGTTAAATATTTCTCCTCCTCTCAGAAATATTTTCCCCATCTTTAATATTTTCAATCAAAATCCTTATTACAAAATACCACATCAGTTAGTAGTGTCTGTCAGCACATATGTTAGAGGCTTTCTTGGCAGCAGGTCATGTAATTGTCATTCTCTGAATTGTTGCCTGATTTAATGCATGTTCAGAGACACCAGTCTTCTGCAATTGGCTTCAGGAATGCATATTATGGTGGTCAGCTTTTGAAGCCACTTGAGATAGTTTACATGATTAAATTATATGCAGAATTTGTACTAGCATTGAGAAGTTTTAAAAAAATTTTACTTGTAAAACAATGTGTTGAAACACATGCAGTTGCTATCATCATAAATCAGAGACTTATCAGAGTGATTTAGCAATGTGGGAAAATGTTACCTCCATTTTCTATAAATGAACTGAGGCACAATGATGAAGAAATAGCTTGCAGAGAAATTTGCTGTAGTGCCAGAAAATGGAATTATATCTCCTGCCACAGAACCTTTTTGTTCCTCTTCTACACAGGAAATATAAAAATTGAATGCATATTTAACACCTAACTATATATGCAATATTCTAGTTAGACATAGAATAAGTAAGGCCCCTGAGCTGATGCAAGGCCATATATGTCCCAATGGTACTGTGTTTGAGAAGAAATTGAAGCTTCTTTCACATATGATGGGTCGATCACATCGTGATTTCTTCCCAAATCCAATTGACCTGACAACCACTTCAATTCACATCTCTTTCAGACTGCTAGGAAACTTTGCCTTCACTCTCCTTATGTGAATACGCATTGTTTTACCAGAGAATTTGCAAAGATCAGAACAGAGAAAGAATCCCACTTCAATGCTTACTGAGATATTTTTCTTTCTGATTTTGTTCTTGCTAGGTACAAATTCAAGAATACCTGTGTTAAATGAAATGCAATAATAGCACAGACCCAGAGCAGTGTGTCCCCAGTGTTCACTTACTCTGAGGTGGGTTCTGCTGTCAAGTTCAGGAGCTACCACACAGTACAGTGGAGCCTGACATGAACCCAGGCAGACTCAAGCAGTATTTCCCTGAATTGGAATGATCTGCAGAAATCTCTTTACAGTCTGACAACTCAAAGAAAATCTGACCAAATACACTTCCAGATTTTTCCAATCAGACTCTACTCTGGATATATAGCAGCCAAGGCCACTATTTCTCTAAACAACAGGATGCATTCAAGCAACATATTCCAGAATAAGATTTTGATTTGGTTTGTGCTTTGATAGTTTTTGTTCAGCTAATCTGTGGAATTATTTATTTGTGTATATTCCTCTTTCAAGGACAATCTGACATGCAGGGGAGTGTTATTTATTTACAGCTTTAAATTTCATAGGTGGACACGTAAATAAAACATCAGGATTGTGACCCCAGATCATTGCAGCAATGAATGCAACTATCACATTTATGCCAAAGTACTGGTTTATATATGTCTGTGCTGAATGCGGATCTTCATTTTCAGTTATTCAGTAATTAAATTGTTAATTTTTCTTCTTTTTCTCCTCCAACAATTCTTTAAAGACATAGGACATATTCTTCAAAGACATATGTTTTTAAAGGCAACACTATGCTGGTTGACAAAGGGCAAAACATGAATAGAAAATACTGTTTTCCGCCAACTTATCTCTAGTCCAGGCAGCAATCTAGACTATTTATAGAGTTCTTTAGAGATCTTTCTGTGCTATGCATTATACAAAACCAAATAAAAAGGTAGTTCCCCCAAGACTGCTTTTAATCTGCTTCCAAGATGAAAAAGATAAATAATAAATGTATCAGCAGCAAAATTGTTACTACAGTAATCATTTATCTGTGGCCATAAGATTTCTTTTTTCATTCTTAAGTGTTTTAACAATGTCAATAAACAGGCTAACATTTTTCCAAGAAGAAACTTATATGTGGAAAATTTAACTGACCAATATTTGCACTCGTCTATCTAAAAGGCTCACTAGCCATTTTTAAAAAAAGTTGATTATTTTAAATTACTTCCCCCAGAGTTCAGGGTTACTGCATAAGGGTTTCAGTAATAGAAAGCATCAAAAAAGCAGGTGCAGTGATCTTCTTTGAGCAACACTGAGCAGCCTGCAATGCTCAGTTCTACAGCCTTGCAATAGCAAGAACAGCATTAGTATTGGATGGACCATCCAGTCTTGATCATTCTTGCACCCAGTTCCTTTAAAATGAGGTCCCTGGTCTGCTAGGGTTAGGGTAGTGCAGGGCTGTAGAAATGATGGTGATTCAAATGTTAAATTTAGCATTAGATTTTCAGACTTATTTCTATTCAAGTTAGGTAAATGTAATCTTTGTACATAAAACACATTAAGTAAATTACGAAATACAGTATACATCCTGCAAAAATTAAATGATACTGTTATGGCTGCATAAAATGAAATGTATGTAGTTATGTCTCAGTCTTACAATATCTTGAATTTCAAGTCCTAAGACCATATTTTATACACAGTAAAAGTCTATCTTACTGTACCAGAAAGCCTAGTAAGATTTTGACCTGCTTCCCTCTCTCTTGGTGTTTTCCTCTTTGTATAATGCTGCAGTCTATATAATCTGTAACAATATATATACACACACACATTTTTTATTTTGAGTCACTGAGTAAATGAAATTACATTGGGTCTACTAAATATGTTGTCATCTAAATAGCAGCTTCATTAGAGTTCATTATAAACAGTACTTCTAAAATTTAGAATTTACTGTAATGCTGACTACGCTTTATTTAGTTCCAGTAAAAAATCTGTACACTTTATTATGTGCAGACTGAACCTTACAATTATATTGCACCAAGATCTGAATATGTAACAGTAAAATTTGTAAACTGTTTTGCATTTCCTAAAGGGTAGCCACAGCACAGAAGTACAACTGCTAAAATGAACACCTGCAAACTCAGTATGAATGAAAGCAAATTAACTGAAAATACAGGGAGAAATAAGGTAAGCAAGGATTAATAAAACATATCTCCAACATCCTCAAATAATGAGAGACGCATTGCATCAAGACTACTAATAAAACTTATTATTAAACTTTATAATAGGGCCTAAGCTCCTAGCACCTGCTGAACTGGACATAACACAAATGGAGGCAAAAGACAGATGTTACAATTTCTCTCACCCAAGAGATATAACATTAAATAAAAAAAAAAATTGTACAGCAGTAGAGCATATCAGAAAAAGTATTTGCAGAAGCTCAGGAAATATTAATGCCTTGTATAATGTACTCATGAGATTTCACCTGGAAACTCCATAAAGTTCTAGCTACCCTCACTGAAAAAAAGAGGAGTTAAAATTGCAAAAGCCGCACAGAAAGTTTCCTAGCATGAACAGGGAAATGAGAAAGGTTGACTTTATAGACAGTACTGAAAAAACATGACTTACTTCACCAAAATGAAGGCTGGGATGCGGAGAGGAATTATGACTGATTTTTTTACATAATGAAGGAATGGTGTAGGAAGATGAGGTAGGATGGTGTCAGAATAAAAGAGAATCAGTGGGGAGGTAGAACTACATAAACTGCAAGATAGCCTAACACAAGAAAAAAGTGTATAAACTGAAGATAAACAAATTCAGGTTGAAAATGAGGGGAAGGATTCTGATATGGGAGTAGTGAGGTTCTGGAACAAGCACCTGGCTGATGTGATGGAGACAGAGGAACCCATATGTAGTTTTAGATGGCCCTGATCAGGATGGCACCCTGACAGCAGGGAGCTTGAGTTAAAGCCCAGGGCTTTCTTGCAGCTGTCACACTTCATATTGGTTCAAGGAGTTAACGCTGAGTTTCATAGCAATGAACTCTGCTGAAAGGACATATAAGACACATGGAAAAAAATTATCCTTACTCCCCAGCACTACACTATAAATCTTTCAGAAGTTAGTATAGCCTTGTAGGAGTTTCTGTTCAGCTCTTGATCTCTACATTCAAATTCCAGTTACATTCAAAACAGCTGACATGGAAGAGTCATGGCAGCGTTCAGACACACAAAGAAAATCACAGTACTTATGTGCTGTAGTCTTTTTTTCTACTAACTGATTTTCATAAAATACATTGCAGAGTGTGTTTGCTCTTAATCTTTGAAATTTGACAGGGTATAGATTTTTATAGAGACAATCACCATGGTACGCCAACACTTTCTATATTGGGACACTTCAACACTTGGCTTGATCAGAAACTCTCTTATAATGGATTTCCAGAAAAGTGTCAATACCTTTACGCTGATTTTTACTGTGTAAAAATGTATACACAAATTGTCAGCTAGGAAAAAAATAACATTACAATAATATAGTTGGTAACATTGAAGTGACACATATATTCCACACTCCCTCTGTTGCTGGAATTAAAAGAATTGAGCCAGACAAGACCCTCAACTGTATATTCCAGAACATGTACCAAAATGTTAAATACAAGCTTGAAAGAAAATAGTCAGCAGCTTCCACTTGTTTTTCCCTTCTTGCTATGGCTGAATTAAAACAGTCCAAGGTCAAAAACTGTTCCCAATACAAAGCAAAAGCTGTGGAAGACAAATCTAAACTGAAGAAAATAATCTCATCAACTATGCTAAATATGTTAGTTGTGCTCCTTAATCTTGAAGAAAAGGTCATCAGTTAGATTTTGTTCTGTTAATAGCTGCAGGATGACTCAGAATAAACTGGAGAAAAGTTAAAGCAGCACGTGTAGTAGGTCTGAGAGCTATGTGAATAGATCTGTCCATAGGGAGAAACTTGCATGGCACAACACAAATATGTATGGTGCAACCCCTTCTTGAGTGCTGCAACAGCTAATGGCACTGCAGACGTGAACAGACATCAGGTAACACTGGAGCAATACGGCTGAATGTATAACCAGGGACCAGTAATCACCTGTGCATGCACTGCCTTCCGTGCTAAGAGAGAATTGGTTGATCTTGTGAAATGATTTATTTCCTTCCCTTGGAGGTCTTGATGATGCCAAGGCTTTGCAGACAGTAAGGAATAGACAGAAATAATTTGAAGTATATACCATGACCCCTGAAAAGGCCATATCATATTATTCAGATGTATAGACTTTCCTAAATGAGATAATCTTTCTTTACAAGACATAGGCCAAGTGTTAATTTCCTGGAAGTTTCTAAGGAATCTCCATAAGTTTAGGTCAGGAAAAAAATATCAGAATAAAAATCTGGCAATCTCTTAATTATTTTTTACACACTTCCCCAGGAAAGAGATTAATTAGCATCTCTGCTGCAAACAGAGCTATTCATGCAAATCTTTGTTTCAGTAAATGTCTGGCCTAATTCAATAAATATTTTATTGAAAGGTCAGCTACAGAAGTGTTACAAAAACGCAACCGTGATGCTTCTTCAAAAGTATAAGCCATATTCTTTGATCACTTTTTTCCATCCTTGCTCCAGCAGAGTAGTATTTTATTCCACAAATAGCCTATGTCTGCATGTCATTTGCATNTAGGTCCATGTCTTTCTTGTACTGAAGACTCCAGAGCGGGATGCAGTACTCCAGGTGGGATCTCAATAGAGCGGAGCAGAGGGGCAGAATCACCTCCCTCGACCTGCTGGCCATGCTTCCTTTGATGCAGCCCAGGATATGGTTGGCTGTCTGGGCTGCGAGCGCACATTGCCAGCTCATGTCCAGCTTTTCATCCACCAGTACCCCCAAGTCCTTCTCAGCAGGGCTGCTCTCAATCCCTCCATCCCCCAGCATGTATTGATACCAAGGGCTGCCCTGACCCAGGTGCAGGACCCTGCACTTGGCTTTGTTGTACCTCATGAGGTTCACATGGGCCCACTTCTCAAGCTTGTCCAGGTTCCTCTGGATGGCATCCCATCCCTCAGCCATGTCAACTGCACCTCTTCCACTATCAAAGTAATAGCGACCTAAGATTACAGAAGTTAGGGAGTTCTGGATATTATATAAAGGCATAACTGAAATATTGGGAAGATGCATTGATAGATGACAAAAAGTTATACAAGTTTAAAAAGAATAAAATGGTTACAAAAGGAAATTTAGGAATTGAGAGGGAAAAATATCTTTAACTCCTGTAAGAACAGAAGAATCTGTTCAAAACTTCTACTTCAGCACTTCACTGACATGTACAGTAAATGTCTTTAGAAAAAAGGAAAAAGTTCAATTGGCTATTTACAGATATGTCAGAATTTTCAGAGATGTAATTTATAATGTAATCTTGTAATTAATCATAAAATAAATCTCAACGGTGTGCTACAGAGCATCAGTGAGAGATGAAAAGTAGAGACAAAACTAAGAGCAGGATATGAAAAGTCCCCCCAGCCCAACAGAACAGCATATATGTTTCCTATCCTTTTCCCAAGCTTTTCAGTATGGAAAGACAAGTTGAGTGTAATCAAGGAAAGAAGCATACTGGCTACAGAAGACATAGCAAGAAATGTTAAAAAAAAAAGGCATTTTAAGCCATCCTGTGGACAGCATACTAAATACAGACAAAAGTGGATGAAGCATCTTTCTAACCTCATGCATAACATCCTAACCAAGTAAATTGGAAGAGACCTTTGCTCCAGGCAGGAGCACCAAATATGAGCAAAGATCTCCCTCTTACCATGCAAGAAACCTGTTCAGAGCACTGTAAAATTAATCTTGTATTTTCCCTCAAAGAACAGGTAAGCTTCATTTTCAACTATTTGCATTGACTGAAGAGACTAAGTACTGGGAAAACAGGAGAAATTGTTTTTAAAACAACTGGAGGGTCACCCTGATCATATAGTATAAATATCCTTGGCTTCTGACTCACCTAGAGAAAAGGTCTGTCGTGGTTTAACCCTTGTAGGCAGCTAACCCCACACAGTCACTTGCTTACTCCCCCACAGTGGGATAGGGAAGAGAATTGGAAGCATAAAAGTGAGATAACTCGTGGGTTGAGATAAAGACAGTTTAGTAAGTAAAGCAAAAGCTGCACACGCAAGCAAAGTAAAATAATGAATTAATTCACTACTTCCCATGGCAGGCAGGTGCTTAGCCATCTCCAGGACAGCAGGGTTCCATCACACGTAATAGTTACTTGGGAGGACAAAACCCCGTAACTCCGAATGTCCCCTCCCTTCCCCCTTCTTCCTCCAGCTTTAATTGCTGAGTGTGACATCATATGACATGGGACATCTCTTTGGTCAGTTGGGGTCAGCTGTCCCAGCTGTGTCACCTCCCAACTCCTTGTGCACCCCCAGCCTACTCACTGGTGGGGCAACGTGAGAAACAGACAAGGCCCTGATGCTGTGTAAGCACTGCTCAGCAGTAAATAAAACATAAGTCTGTTATCAACACCGTTTTCATCACAAATCCAAAACATAGCCCCATACAAGCTACTATGAAAATTAACTCCATCCCAGCCGAAACCAGTACACAGAGCCAGAGAGATCTCCAGGAAAAGCACCAATTATTTTATTCCATATTTTTCTATCCCCAAAGTCCACTTTTCTAGGCTTCTTAGGAGTATCTTCTAGCCATTAAGTTATTGGGCAAAAGAGAAATTATCTTCTTGTTCTGCCTAATGAAGCTATTACTCAAAAAATGTGTCTATTTGTGTTATGGAACATTCCATTTGACCTGATTTTTTTTTTTTTTATTTTTTTTAAGTTTTAAACAAGTAATTAAGATATTTTAACATTCTTCACTGGAAACCCTGAAAATGTCAACTATTTGTAACCACTTGCTACAGACCTACTTTTTTAAACCTGGGAGATCATTCAGTTGTACCTGATCCTGGATGCTTCAAATGGCCACAAAAATTCAAATGGAAACAGCTTTCAGTACAGAATGTAACCCTATCAAGGTTAAACCTTTGTGAAAACATTTTTACAGGGTTTTTTTTTTAAGGGGGTTAATAATGAAGGGAAGAAAATCTGACAGAACAATAGCATGAATTAAACCTTCTCCTTTATTCCTTCCTCATTGTTTCAGTCAGTTAACCTGTCTGTAGACAAATGCAGTGGTCAAATTCAAATATAAACCCTGATTTCTTGCTATTTAAAGCAAACAATCAGACTTTGTAATGGTCCCTTACAGCACTGATAAGTCAGGGCCCATAGATTTATGCAAAGAGACAAAATTACATGGGAATTCAAGGATCTCTCTGTGAAAACTGCCATGAAAAACTCTTAGCCTCTTCTTTTCCAAGTCAGGGATCCTCTGGAGGTCTGTGGATATTTTTGTACCAGTATAATTATTCCTGACAAGGACACCTCAAAACAGTTCTTTTCCAAAACTTGCTCTGTCCTGTGACAGCTGCTGACCTAGTGACAGTTACTGACAATGGCTTAAGCACAGAAGTGTCACTGCAAGGTAGGAATCATTTGAAAAGTCATCATTTGTTGGCTATTTTTTTCCAGCGACAATAAATAATTTTTTTGTTGTTGCTATCTTCTGTTTAGCAGAACCCAGTGACCAAGTGATAAAATGGCAGTTGTAATTCAATAGCAATGTGAGAAGCAATGCAAGCAGGAAAAAATATCATTATTGATGGATGCTGAGAACTCCAAGTCAGACATTATCACTAAGATAAAAACTATGAGAACTACTGTGGACAGTCTTCTGAAAATGTCAAGAAAATACTCAACTTGCAGTTCAGATAGTAACTGGATGCTGGGGGTCATCCCAGAAAGAATTAAGAACAACCTACAAGAAATAATTATGTCACCTTTTGAACCCACACATTTTCCATATTGGAATATTTCATAAGGGTCTGGTCAAACGATTGCAAGCAAAAGTACACTAGAAGATGAACAGAATTATAGAAGAGTTTACACATGACAGGACACTACATGGACTTCAGCTGAGAAGAGGAATATGACGCTTTTACAGGAAAAGACCTGTAAAATCATTATCAACATAGAAAACGAAGAAAGAGAAAGATTATTCTTTTTATGTCATGACAAGATAACTAGAGAACATACTAGGAAATTACCAGGCAGTAAGTGTAGATCAAACATGAAATGAAACTGAAATGAAATAAAACTAAACGTAACTGTGGAATTCATGACTGCAGGATGCCATGGAAGCTTAAAATACAGGAGGGCTCCAGATAGGTTAGACATACTCATGAGGTGTATTTCTGTTGCTATAGGTACTACAGATGGCTGGTTGTCAATGTAAGCTGGAGACCTTATGCTGTACAAAATATATTCAGTAGTTCTTCCAACAGACAGACACGCATTTCATAAGCATGAATTACATGGTCTTCCAATCCTCATCTTGTATCCCAACTCAGTGAACTACAAGAGTAACGCCTAGCCTCTAGTTAATAAGAGTAGCCACACAGGGTGAACTTAAACTTGGTAGATGAGGGGAGAGCTGTGTCTACTCTGACTTCAGTAAGGGTTTTAACACTGTCTCCCATAACATCCCCACAAAAAAAAAAGCTGATGATGCATAAGCTGGATGAGCAGAGAGTGACGTGGATTGAAAACTGACTGAACGCCCAGGCCTAGGGGATGCTGATCCGTGGCACAAAGTCTACTTGGAGGCCAGTAACTAGCAATGTACCCCAGGGGTCAATACTGGGTCAGATCCTGCTTAACATCTTCATTAATAATCTGGATGGTGAGGCTGAGTGTACTCTCAGCAGGTTTTCTGGTGACACAAAGATGAGAGGAGCGGTTGATATGCCAGAGGATAATGCTGCCATCCAGAGGGACTTGGACACGCTGGACAAATGGGCTGACAGGAACCTTATAAAGTTCAATAATGAGAAAAGTGAAGTCCTGCACTTGCTGAGGAATAACCCTAGCCACCAGGACATGCTGGAAGCCACCTGTCTGGAAAGCAGCTTTGCAGAAAAGGATCTGGGGCTCCTGATGGACACCAAATTTACCAGGAGCCAGCAAGGTACCCTTGTAGCAAAGAAGGCCAATAGGGAGATTAACTTAAAATTGCAACTGCAGTGCCCTGAACACAGGGCAACACATTCAGATGTGATTACATCCATCAGACCGACAGCAAATCTATCACTGGATTGGCTGACTCTTTCTTTCTTCCAGCAGAATTTCTCAGTCTTCCTGATACTGCTTTGTAAGGCATTTTGAGTCTTTGGCCAAAGTGTTGCTCCCTCTGTACTTTTTAACATATCAGAAATATATAGATAGGATATGTCCACAGAATATGTCATTTTTAAGCCATTGCAGTATGCTGACCAAAACATGTGCATCTCTGTAACTATATAAACATAACTTGACACAAATAAGTCAGTCTTTTGCTTCTGCTGGAGGCGACATAACTGTGTGAGAGAAAAAGACTTGTTCAAATACTTTATTTTCTTTAAAAAAATAATACTTAATTTTCTTTAAAAAAATAAGAAAGTATTTATTCACGGAATCACAGAATGGCTGACATTGAAAGGAAGTCAGCAGAATGGGTTCTTTTCAACGTTACTATCTCCATGATGTAATCTTGTGTCCACATACCGTGAGAAACAGTACCTTTGTATGTTTTGGTTTTCTCTTTAATGGGTATTTTGCAAAATAAATTTTTAGGGCACGTCTTCAGCTAAACTTTATAGTATCAATTATGACACAGCTGAAGCGAATTCTCCTGCTCTTACAGGCTACTCAGGAAACAGCAAAGTGAATAGCATTCCTAAGAAGAGAAGAATTTAATCCTGAGGCCAGTAGTAATTTCAGACTTCAACAAACACTGCCAAATAACTTAGAATTCCACAGTAGCTTCTAATATACCAGGAAGCCACAAAAAAAAAAAACCAAAAAACCCCCAAAAACCCTGAGCTGTTCTTGCGCTTCCAATGCAGGTTTCTCTTAAAGATTTCAACTGTCTTTTTACATCAGAAATGTTAGGAACCTGCATTTCAGCTTAAGAGTTCCAGAGATATTAGAACGTTCCTGGGTATTTGATTAATTACGCAAAGAGGACTGTGAAGGATGTTAAGAAGATCTTGACAGATATACATATCAAAGCAGCAACAACCCAGTACTCTTTTAAAAGCCTGGAAATTAGGAAATGCTGCACACTCAGCAGTAACCTTATCTATTGCAGATGCAATGATAAGACTGGCTAGTTCACAAAGGCAAGTTTTTACGAGCAAGTGTTTGTAAAAATACCTTCTTGAAAGAAAAATGCATGTTTACCATTCCTCAGAGTGCTGCTCCAGCAACTTGTCCAATCCAGAAGAAAAATGAATTTGTTTAGGTACGATATGTAAAAAAAAA
>VYXH01000705.1:89861-102108 GCA_013397275.1 Burhinus bistriatus | reverse complement strand
AAAAAAAAAAAGCGCGTTTGCTAAAAGCATCAATGTAGTAAAGAGAAAATAATATAAATAACAAATGCAGAAATAGTCTGTCCATTCATGCAGCACTGCCTGAATATGAAATGTATTTGGGCAGTAGGAACAAATACAATTCTTTGTCTTAGAGTATCTGCAATCATAGTTTAATATACATGTGCTGAGATCAGAACAGCCTGACGCAGACTGAAAATGGACTGGAAGACTATCTCACAAGGAACAATGGGGCAAATCTGAGCCACTGAGAGAACTAGTATCTGGCCACGTCTTATTTTCAGTAGTGTTGTACAGGAAGAAACATGAATTTTGTGCAGTTTTAATTTGCCTCTAAATCAGATAAGGACATCAAACTGGAATGGGCTGCTCACACAGGTTGTGCAGTCACCATCCTTCGAGATATTCAAAAGCCATCTGGCTGTAGTCCTGTCCTGGGCTCTAAGTGGCCCTGCCTGGGCAGGGAGGTTGGACAAGATGACCTCCAGAGGTTCCTTCCAAACTCAGCCACTCAGTGATGTGATGATTCTGTCAACACCTGCAAACTTCTAACCAGTAACACAGACATAAGCAGAATCATGGAAGGAAAACAAAATGAGAATCAAATTGGTGAAAAAGCTAGTTAATCCATCAGGAAAGACATAATCTTAATTGTCATTGACTGATATATAGAAGGAAAGAAGATATTCCAGAATTTAGAGCATAAGAAACGAGATTTAGAGTTGGAAATAGAATAAAAACAGGCAAAACACCTAGTCCAGTACCAGGCTGCTCTGAAATAGCAGGACACTGTCTGCAGTACCAGAGATAAAACTAACTGGAGAGATCTTTCACAGGCTGGCTTGATACTACTACTCGTAAGTAATAAATGCATTCTATAGGAAATGTGCTGGAGTGTAGCTGGCCTTCCATGGGGACTACAGGAAGTAACAAAGGCCATTTCCTCAGGTCATGAAAATAAAAATGACCTAGCAAGTTTCCCTTCTCCCTTAGGTCCTCTCTTCTCTAGATGAACATAAAGGGAACAGAGAACAGGATGGAAGTGTGGAGCACAAAGGACAGTGGTGTTTTATCATTATTTCTGGGGGTTTTTGCTAACAGGCCCAAACCAGCTCTTGATTAGCATGATTCAGTCTTCCAGATTATTATTTGAATTGTCATACTAGAAAATAACTCCACTGGATTCCTGTCTTTGACCTACTAAATAATAAATTATTTATATAATGGAGCACGGTCATCAGGAGACATCAGAGTCTCCCACATCAAAGCACTCAGTATGTATTAGGGCATTCTTCTATGTCATGTAAAATACAGAAAGAAATCTCATGGGCTTGCAGAGGGGAATTCTGCCCATTATCCACACTGTGCAGAAAGGGGCAGGATTTTGTAATCATCAACACAGGCTTTAAACATCTCAAGTACTCTGCTCTTTTCCTCCAAAAAGAAACTATTTAGTGAGTTCAATAGCGCTTCTGAAGCTTCAGGTCCTTTCCTCTGTCCCCAAATCTCTCTACGATTTAGCAACATGACTACTGCAGATTACTAGGTGTCCATTAAAGGGAGGCTAGGATACCCACAAATGCCTGTCTAGCAATGCATTTTCTGTGCTACTATGAACAGTAGGATTTGAAAACATGCAGAATCCATGTGCTTGCAGAGAATCTTATGCAGGAAGCTCTCTTAGGTTTTCAAAGTACTGCACAGAGTGAGAACTTCTTGGCTGCTTGTCATAAGCCACACATTGCTAATGCTTAGTGTAAAGGGTCTGAGCAATAGCCGTGTCTATTTGAAGCAGGCAGATTGGAGCTACATCTTCCCAGTCACCAGAAAGCTCTGCATAGCCTTTCAGTACAGAAACAGAGATGCTCCAAAAGCTAAGACTCAGTGGTACTCTGGCAACACTATATATTTATTTAATGGGATGGTGTGAATACAACTTGTTGCAAGGGTGCAGCAAGAGCAGGGATAGGCCCTGGGTGAGGTAAGCAAGGGGCCACAGCTCCCTGCTGGGCAGTGCCTCCACCTGCAGGGTGCGGTGCCGCTGTCCCAAAGGCAGGCAAACAGGGCAGGGTGGTGACAGCACAGGGTCCTGTCAACAGCCCAGTGGTCATCAGGCAATGGCAAGGCAGCAAGTCAGCCTCAAAGTCCAGCCAGGAAAGCAAAGCAATGATCTAGGAACAAGAGTAGCAGCAGACACCCCTACAACAGGGCTCAGACAGGGACTGGTAGCCCAGGACTGGGCTTAAATGGAGCCCTCAGTCAGGAGGTGTAGGGAGGTGTCAGGTGAGGCTGGTCAGGGCCACCGAGGACTATTTGTGCCCTCAGGACACCTACGCCTGTATGTAAGGTGAACTCTTCTGCACCTAACAATCATGTGCAAAAATATTTGTCATTCAAACTGAAGCGCAAATCTCAGAAATGGAAAATGGAAAGTACTGGGCTGTAAAATAATAGCATGTTGCCCTTTGCAAGCTTAGCTCACTGTAAAAGAGTTATTTTCACATTTCCCAATGAAACTCCGTGACATGGCCAAATTGATTTACAAAAGCTTTTAAAACAGAAATGTGTTGGATTTAAAAAACTGCTCATTTTCTAGTACTTTCACAAAACAGAGGTTGTATTCACCCTTATTAGGACAATAAGCAATTCATCAAAACAATGGTGTTTCTATAATGTGAGCTGTTGGTAGCACCGTGCAGAAAACATAGAGCAGGAGCAGGTGCCTAAGCCTTAAGGAAAATTCAACAATAATGCTTCTATCCTGTTTTGCATTTCCAGAATATGCGAAATTACCTCATTAACTACTGCTAGCTGCAGTGGTAGCACAGGTGAGACAGTGACACTGTCTCTGATTTATAATTCTCACTCACCCAGTCGGTACTGTGAATTTAAATCAGCATCCACCTCCTTTCCTGCTTGTCTCACTGGTTTCGTCTGCTTTCAGTACCCAGTTATCTCATTTTCCTACAGTAGTGCTCAATAAATTAACTTTCCTAAAAAGACTAAGAAGTCCTGGCATTCTACCGGCATTTGAAGGCATCATCACAATGTGACATTTTAAAACAGGAGAAGACTGACACTTGCCATCAAGATCTGCCTGGGTTACTTATATCTTATCGGATCTTGTGCTGGTTGTTTTGCCTGTGAATCAGGATATAAATAAAATCAAGATGTATGGAAAACTTTCCATTGTCTACCAGTCAGTTAAAAGATTTTTCTTTCTTTTTTCAAATGATTGGGGACCATCTTACATCATTCAAATTTGGTCTCCTGGAATAATCAAAACCTCTTTAAAAAACAATAAGCTTGCTTGAAATTTTATCTGTTTACTAATGGAATTCGCTGATAGTGATTGCCTGTTCATAGCTTTTATTACTTTCTTGCTATATTTTCCAATAAAATTTACATCTGCAGTATATCAATAGGCACATGATCAAGTTTGTTTATAAAAAGAGTATGTACTAGATGGAAAAAAATCAATACACTAACTTTGTACCCTAACAGCTAATTTATAGTATCATTTGACATTAACTTCATATAGTTGCTTCATCATTCCTGGGCAGTGTTTACAAAAGGGGAAAAAAAGTTTCTCTGGTGTTAAGGCAGCGGGAACTATACAGAAGAACTTCTGTAACTGATACGTGTTGTTTTAAAAAAAAGCCTACTAACCTAAACTTCTGCCCAGAATTACTGCTTGTCTCCCCTGTGTTCTTGAATCAATGACACCTCTAAGTCTTATCACATATAAATAAACAATCAGACAGCATTATTTTCAGGCTTAAAGACAGACTAACATATGGACAACAATTAACTTTTTAAGAAGTCAGTCAGCAGTCATTTTCCAGTACCACTCTAGAAACCAGCTTATCTTTTTTCTCATGGTAAAGGTGACTTTCTATTACTTAATTTCATACGCCTTGCTTTCTTAAAGATTTTCCAAATAACAGTAGCTCTGTGCCTTACAGTCTTCTTCTGAACCAAGAACAAAATACATGTTAATGACTAAAAAAAACCCCTAACTGAAAACATTTCTGAAATTGTAGTAACCCCGCTAAGTAACATGGTTGCTGCCTAAAATCCTTTGCCTTTGAAACTATTTATATGAGTAGATTAGTTTGCTCTTAGGCCAGAAAATTTCAGTAACACAGGGGGGAAAAAAAAAAAAGCAATGAAAAGGACACACCAGATTACATGACACTTTCATTTCAGTTGGTGACCCAAATATTAGCCTCCTTCTGCTCCAATTTCAATTTCATTGTGTTATCAAGCGTAACACCATTTCAGATGAACAATACCATCAACACTAAATCTACCACACGTGCCAAGCCTACATTTATAAATTATTGTAACATATCAGTATTTTCCTGGGAATATCTATGTGGAAATCATAAATGTGAATGTCAAATTTTGTATCTGTGTCTCCTCTGTATGGCACCTTTTGTATATACATCTGATAAGCTTAATAGTAATTTTAACAATCCTTTTATAGGTAAAACATTTATAGCTTGAAGCACCTCAAGTTACCCCTGGATATTTAATACAGCAGTACAAGAAGAAAAAAAGACAGTGATTCTGCAAATACGTCACTTTCTTAAAAAGTATGTTCACTTTTTGAGAATCTTCTCTACTGTCAAAGAATCTGAATGCTGAAGCTTCTGAAAAACCGGTAACATGGCAGCAAATGTTTAATGGAGAATTTCTTTTCCTTTCAAACTCATTAACTTCCTGAAAACAACAGTTTTTGAGCAAGAAGCTGGTATTCCATCACGACAAATGTAAGTTATGATCCTGAACCTAGAACCAGGCCACAAGGCAGAAGTTAGCGATAAGAGACAGTGCTGGGGTCCATGAAAGAGGTCTTTAAATAATACACAATAAATACAAACATAGTCTTCTTTTAAAGCGTAGTTCTACAGCTGTGTTCAAAAAGCATGAACGATGAACCACATGATGAACGTGTGTAAATGTTCACTGAGACTTCGAGTAAAGGTCAAAGTATATAGTATCAGTCAGTCAATCAGTCAAGCAACTGTTTCCATTGATTTTCACAGATTGCTCTTCAGATGCACAGATGTAGGATTTAAACCATTTGCTGCTGTAAGTTATGGAGCATCACAATGGTCCTTCCCCATACTTCAGCTTTGTACTTCACATGGCATCTTAGTATCTCATTCTTGAAACACAACGAACCATTCTTCATTACATTAACTTTGAGTAGTTCTTCAGAGATAGTAGAATTATTTGTATGTGAAGCTATATATGTGAATAATTTTACAGGATCAATACCGTATTGTGTAAGTATTTGGGACATGCGCTATGTGTAAGGTATATTTAAATTGTATGGTTGAATTTGGTCCTACATTTGAGAACATAATACACAAATAGCCAAACTTTTCAAATTTATGCATTATCATTTCTTAAACTCCTGTTAACATTAATTGATAGGTTGCTTTGATGTGCTGACACTTTGGGAATCATCTTGTGTCAAGAAGGAAATACTAAAGCAACTGCAGTAAGCCTTGACAATTTGGAAAGCATTCAAGCATGTCTAAATCTATCTCAGATATCACTGTTTTTACTATTACCTGTCATCCTTCTCCACCAGCTCCCACTTCTCTATTTGGCTGGGTTTTGCTTCCTATTATAGACTTTTTCAGTGGACCATGCAAAGCAGTAAATTTTGTTTCCTTCATGTGTACAGTACCTGAAGGAATCTCAGAACTCTAACATTAGTAACGAGCAACTTCAAATATCTTGGAATTCAGACCATTGAATTTCCTCAAGATTTCTTTCTTCCTCTGCCTGAGGAAATAGGTCTAAACTCTTGAGAAAAATTTTTGCTAAAAAGTTCGACCAATGCTGTGTAAGTTTAAGAGCCAAAGAATAACTATGAAAACTGACACTAAGAGAAAAAGCGACCACCGATTTCCTTGAAATTTTATCTGAATAGCAGTCTGCTTTCCAATTTGCTGTAGTTTTCAGTATTTTTGCATATATGAAGATGACTATACATTAACATTTCCTCCCTCTCTGTCATTATTGAACATTTCTAGAGATACCAAGGGAGAAATACAGCAATTTCAGTTTCAAGCAAAACAGCTAAATATTGAAACCGATACCCTTCCAGACAATTGTTTATTGTTTTTCTGGTAAGTTTGTCACATTGCAACACTTTTATTTTGCAATGTGACTATGTCTTTAGGTTCAGAATTAGCTCAGTATATTTGTTCCCTCATTGTAGACACAATATATGTCAGTATTTTCCCTTGCATGGATCAAGTGCTCTCAGACTGTGAGGTTAGCTTTCCTGATGCGACTTTGATCTCTTCCAGGGCAAGATGTACCAAGCCCAGGGAAAATACCAAAACCAGCATTCATTTGCTCTTACTTTTCTCTATTTAGGATACAACAAACCTAGGACTTTCTAATTTATGATGAATAGAATAGGTAGTTCTGTTTTTTGCTAATTTCCAAGCAGAAGCAAGCTGGCAAAGCAAGAAACAACAGCAGGTATGTACATGCAGATGTTGTAAACTATCACAACAGTGTGCTATTTCTAGAGGACTATTAGAAAGAAGTTAATCCACAGGTTTGTTTACCTCAGCAGAGGAAACATATTAGGTTGGTTTTATTTTGCAAGTTTTTATTTTTTTTTTTCCAAACTTAATGGCACTTTTATCAATAAGCCATTACGTCAACTTTTCAAAAGCAGGTGTTGGTTATTTGTTAGGGCACAAATAATTAGGCAGAAAGTTGCTTGATGTAGGATTTCTGGAAAAGCTAGATTGTCTTTAACTTTGAAATTACATATTTTAAACTGGACACTCAAGCCAGGTATGCAGGTATCCAGATATGGGGTGACAAGTCATATTAAGAACCGAAGCTTGAAAATAAATTGCATAATTAGAATTACCTCCCCACAGTGGTAGGCCAGACAATATGGATCAAATAAAAGATTAGCAAGAGAAAGGATTAAAACAATTCATCAGTTTGCCAGCTAAAATAATTGTCCCTTATTAAACAATACCTAGTGCTCAATCTGGTCTTGTTTCAAGCTCTTTAAAATTAAGAACATATTTGTTCCCTTAGGTCAAGATCCCCAGCTCTTAATTCCCATGTCAATGACATCTTCTGCTAGTGCCAAAGGCAGGTTTTGAATTACAGATTACAAATATTTTACTAAAAAAGCTAAATATAATATTTCCCTGTCTCCTAAATCTTAACTGTATTTAATAAAGTGTTCTTTATAAAAATATTCTGTATTTGGTTGGAACATTTTTTTTTAATCTGGATTAACTAACTAGGTATTACAAGTTTTCAGTTGTTCTGATTATTCCCTCCTCTTCTCTATAGCAAATCCCTTCACTTCTTCCAGTAAGTTTCCTTACTCAGACTTCATCCTCAAAAATATCATTCTTCAGTCTAGCGAAAAATCACCCTGTCCTGTAAAAATGATGTTTCTGAGCCTTTGCATAAGTTCCTGTTAGCAGAGTAAATTTCGTCTTCACTAAAAAGCTTCAAACATTTTTTGTGCAAGAACCTATTAACTCGTGATTGTGCTCTTACTAGACACTGTGAGTTTTCAAGCAACTTTCTGTAGAAATCAGCTTGTTCATACCAAAAAAAGAAACACACATTTCTTATGTCAGCTCTCCTTCTTAATCATAGAATCATTTAGGTTGGAAAAGACCTTTAAGATCATCCAGTCCAACCACTGACCCTACTCTACCAGCTCTGCCACTAAACCATGCCTCTAAGCACCACATCTACATGACTTTTAAACACATCTAGGGATGGTGACTCAACCACCTCNAGATGCCATTGGCCTTCTTGGCTACCTGGGCGCACTGCTGGCTCCTGTTCAGCTGGCTGTCCACCAGGACCCCCAGATCCTTTTCTGCCAGGCAGCTTTCCAGCCACTCCTCCCCAAGCCTGTAGCGTTGCCTGGGGTTGTTGTGACCCAAGTGCAGGACCCGGCACTTGGCCTTGTTGAACCTCATGCAGTTGGGTTCAGCCCATTGATCCAGTCTGTCCAGATCTCTCTGCAGAGCCTTCCTACCCTACTTATAATTTAAGTTCGGAAGTCTCCTTACTCCTTTAGAGATCAAGAAAAATTTTGTTCTTTTTTCTTTCTTTTTTAGTTAAACTTTAATCATGTTACTGGTTTTGGATAACAATGAAAGATTCATTTTTCCATACAGGTAGATATACATGTGTTCAAAAGACACTGACCATTATGAGGAAAATATAAGAAAAGACAAGTACAGTTTCTAATATAATTTTGAAGTAAGCAATGAGGCCTGCAAAATTCGTTTGACCGTCAGTAGTTACCCTGTTAGAGAAGCCTTTTTTACTTCCTTCTAAGTGTTATGCTACACAAGAAGAAAAGCCCTATGATATATGCAGCTAAAATAGTAAGATCAAGCACTCGGAACCATGAAAATCAAGGAATTGGAGCTGCATTTGTGATTTTAAATTTGTTCCTTTTTAGACATACATTATTTATCATAAACTGTCATTACACAATTACTTTGAATATTTTCCACATAATTCTGATTCAGTGTGTAGTCATTAGTCAAGTGAGTAAATATTTAGTGGCAAACTTCAACCCATTTTTTCCTACAAGAACCTTTACGGAAATGGAGAGATCTGAGGAAATACTACAAATGATGCATTGGCCAATAATATTAGGAAACACTGAATTTTAAACATTCTCCCACATCCAGTGCCCTTGAATATATATAACATTTATTTATATGACCGATCAAGCATCCTTCCTCTAGGGCTGCTGTTTCTCCTTCTGAGACTATATGGTAGCCTAAATTCCAAAAATGTCAAAAAATGTCGACCGTGGAAATCCACACTGCTCGGTGCTTCTGGTAGCCCTCAGCACTGCGAGGCAGTCTATGATGGATGGAAACGAAGGAGACATTTCATCTTGTGCACACAGAATAGCATAATAAATGCAAAGACATTTTCCTTCAGGATCAGTTTCCTTCAGAAATAATTTGTTCTGTATAATCTAATAAAATCTACGAAAGAATTAAAAAAGGGTAGGAAGCCCACTGAATGTAATGATGAAGACACGAAGAGGATTCAGACATTTTACTGGCTGGAGAGTTAGCACAACATACGTACATACACACACAAACCCGTAATTTAAAAATGAAAGGAGGAGTGAAGAACAGTTGGCAAAATTCCCTAAAAGCCTTTCTAGTAAGTAACATAAAATGACAGATTCTTACATTAATAACATCGTTCCTATATTGTTTCATAAAGCTATTGAATGTGTTCCTGTTAATATTCAAACTTGTGCAAAAGCGCACGTCACTTCACAGGTTCTCGTACGGGTTTGCTTTTCACCAGTCTCCGCATATCATTAAGCCATTAGCTGAAAACCGGTAAGCTGTCAGAGACAAACACGCGAGCACGCACAGACGCACAGCGGCGAATTACCAAACCCTGTTTCCAAGACAGTACCTGCCGCCATGATCTCCGTCCCTGAGCGCGTCTTGGTCTCGCGGTACGCACCGGCTGTCGGTGCCCCGGCGCTGGCAGAGGGGGCTGCAGGGGCCACTGTGAGGAGAGGCTGGTTCCAGCCGGTTCCAGCCGGTTCCAGCGGCCCCACCGCAGGGCACCGCTGAGCCCCTCAGGCAAGATGGTGGCACCTCTGGGAAAGAGTATTTAAGAAAGAGCAAAACGCCTCATGGCGGTGTGAGGGGTGAGGAAAACAAGTGAGAGAAACAGCCCTGGAGACACCAAGGTCAGTGAAGAAAGAAGGCAGGAGGCGCTGCAGGCATCTGCAGCCTGCGGAGAGACCACAGTGGAGAAGATACCCACGCTGCAGCCATGGAGGACCCCACGCCACAGCAGGTGGTTATTTCCTGAAGAAAGCTGCCGCCATGGAGAGCCCATGCTGGAGCAGGGCAAAAGTGTGAGGAGGGAGGAGCACCACAGAGGAGCTGTTATGGACTGACCACAACCCTCATCACCCATTATTCTACAAAAGTAACATTTTAAGAAGTCTGTCTTTATGAATTTTGTTTACTCTCAAGCTAACAAGACCAATAATTTTTTTATTATATTTGACAAAGAAAAATACATTAATATACTGCACACTGACCTTTCCAAGAACATTTCCTTTTTATCAGGTGTACCCGATAACAGCCGTAAGTCTAATTTTCTTCTGTGAAAACTGTTAGATATCTCAGGTAAAGAATTCTCACAAATATTTAAGACGTAATATTTATCACACATTATCAGAAGTCATCTATTTTTTTTCAATTAATAGGTTTTAATTAAATCTTTCCAAAAACATCTGATTACAAATCAAATCAAATCATAATTTGTGAAAGTTAAAAAGAAAGTTGCAAATTCTCAACTGTCAAGTAGCAGATAATTGCCAGGGAAATCTAAGGAAATAATTGTTTTTAAACAACTTAGCACTTTTCAGTGTTTCTTCAGTATCTCTTAAGACATAATTACAAAGAAAACTACATATGTCTCGATTTGCCTACACTACAATCCTAGAAGCTTCTGATCTGGGCTGGATGCTATAGCAGTTTTCGCTTAGTAAGTCCTGCTTTTCCGAACCCATGAGATGGATTTTCAGAGCCCTCCTTGTGCTTCATGCTACCACAGGTATCCGGCTACTTGCATTTCAAGTATGTATTTTAAAACTAACTTGGTACCTCTAACCTACACCAGTGTCACATAAAGAACTGCCACCTAGACCTACTCAAAGATTATTTGGTTGCATATGACATTACAGCTGCTGTTGATTCTATCTTAATATCATTAACCTATGAAAACACATTCAACATAACCGCAGCCTGCCACGCTGAACTTCATAAAGTAGTTCAAATCATTGTTTGCTGCAGGTCATTAAGAAACTAGCAAACAGACTATTTAACAATGATGCTAATGTAAATTTTCCATGACAGCAGTCACTGGTATCCTGCTGACAAACGATAATGTCATTGCAACATGTCCTTAGAGCTCAGTAATTACTTCTGTATTCATAAGTGTATTTGGCTGGAAGTTTACCTGATCTGAATATAAAAACTCTCAGTAAAGTTTACATATGCTAGGTGCATCAGGTGCATGTACGACACGAATATGTTCAAAATACCTCTAAAGAAATAATCTATTCACCTGAGGCATTACACTGTCTTCTTTCCACCACTCAAGATTCTTCCTGAAATACTTCATTATTAAACTATTGCTTTAGCTCCTTAGCTTACAAGATAATGCAATAAGAAAACATTTCAAGGAACAAAAAGTGAAATACTTCAAAAAAACTGCAATAAAGTAGATTTAACCACAGAGGAGCTGTGTATGTGTCCTGCCTATGTATGTGAAACGGGCTTTTGTCATTTCAAACACCACTAGCATAGTTTGAAGCATAGTTTTATGATGGATATTCTTTCAAGCTGCTTTTGAACCTTCTAAACTATTTGAAGGACATCTGAATTTTAGTGGTTAAGACACAATGTCTAATACTTCTAAATGAGTTTTATATATTAAAGTGTCCATGACCTGATTAAATTTACCTCCAAGTGCATAAAGAAATAAATAACACCGTATTTGAAGCATCAGTGATTACATAGGAGAAGTCATATAAGAAGGGGATAGGCTCAGAAAACAAGAAATCATGTATCTTTAGAAGAGGGAAAATGGGGAATCCAAAGAAAACAGAACACTTCACCTAACTATAGACTGCACAAAAATGGAATAGATGTGTAAATGGTGAACTTACAAGCACCTGGAGAATAATAAAAACAGCCAATATGGATTTTTCAAGAACAAACTATATCAAGCTAGGCTAATCTCCTTCTTGGACAGGATAACTGCAATACTGATTAAGAAGATGAATAAATTTGCTGTATCTTGAGACTTTTAATATTTTTCCATATCAAATTCTCACACGAAAATGATGGAAATGTCATCTACATGAAAAAAAAAACCCAACATAAAGACAGTGTATGACTGCTTGAAAAGCTCTTCTCAAAGACTAGTTATCAGTACCAAATGGGGATTTTCTTTCAAGCTGCTTCCCTCAGAGATTCCAGGTCCAGTTCTGTTCAGTATTTTCATTAAAAATATACATTACAAAGTAAATGGATGAAATTTGTAACCGAAACCAGGATGTGTTAGGGTTACAGAAGTCTGCAGAAGAACTTCAGAATTCAAAACTGTCATAATAAAGACATAACCTAGAAATTAAAAA
>VYXH01000705.1:79025-89811 GCA_013397275.1 Burhinus bistriatus | reverse complement strand
AAAAGAAAAAAAAAAGTTCAGAGCACAGTAACTAGTAAGGAGAAACAAATATCTGAAATTCCAAATGAGGAAAAAGGATCTGCAAGTTTGAGTGTATTAGAAATAACCTCTGAGTCAACAATGTAGTGTTACTGCAAAGGAAGGAAAGGGAAAACCTCGCATTGTCAAGAATTTTGCAGGTAAGATATGGGTGAGAATCCTGTTCTTTTACTTGTTTCCAGGGAGAATGTAGCTGAAGCAGCGCGAGCAGTCTTCAGTGCCATACTCCGAAACACATGTAGTCACTCTGGAAAGAATACAGCAGAAAACACTAAGAAAGAGAAGAGTGCTGAGAACGCATTAACCATGAGGGAATACTGCAGAAAAAGGCTTTCTTTTAGTCTAGGCAGGTAAAGATTGATAAATCTTCCAGGATATGGAAGATTGTTAATGGGAGAAACAATGATTGATTGTTACCAATTGTTCACAAGAAAGAAAGATACAAAGAACCCAGTTTAACTTGCAGTAAAGACTATATAGGTCATATATTAAGAAAAAAATTGAAAGGAAAAAAAGCTTGAACAGGACACCCTCAGAAAGTCTTTTGGCAGAAATTCTAAAAAAAAGGTACCAGATAAAAATCTCTGTGGGAAGCTCTACTGTATTTGATCCTTCCCCAGTGCCAGGGGACTGGGCTATGTAACCTTTGGAAATCTATTCCATCCCTGCACTTCTAATTCAATGACCACATGATGTGCTTTAGCAAGAACCATTTATGGATTTTTTTAAAAGAGTGCTCTAAGTGACAGAAGGTTAGATAATTTCACCCTTTCCCAGAGTAGTATTTTCTTCCCCAAAAGGCACCCCTGCTTCCCTTGCACGCGCTTACAGATTACAGTGCTATTCAGCACAGCTAAAGACAAAGGAATTTGCCAAAAAATGTATTTTGGATAATTTTTATAAATATGTCTACATCAATGATTAGGACAAAATTTGACCTGTTTTGAAAGATGCTCCATGAATAATCTTTCTATGAATAATCCCTAACTTCACAGAGTATGAATCACTGTGTATTAAATATTAAATAAATCAGCAGCTTTAAAATTAATTGCTTTTAAGGGATTTTAGTGCTAGATGAGATCATTACAGCACTGATTTGCTTCATATAACTTCACCTAGTAATGTAACAGACATACCTTGGTGTTGGTTAGGATAACTCATCTTCATTATACATTTTTTAAAGAAAAAATAACTGGATAAAAACAGACGTGTCTTGACTATCAGGATACTTGTAGGAACATACACTTTTGCATAAATACCAGGTATGCTTACACCACTTAAGGCATCAAAGACTGTTCTGATTTTCTGGGAAAACAGATTCTAGTTCTACAAACACATAGCACGTGGCTATAGCTGAATCGCAGCAATTATCCTGTCTGCAGCTTTTGCGGTGTGGGGGACGGCTGGAAGCCTGCTAGAGCTGAGGCAAACAGACAGATTTATTTGAGATAAACTTTAACCCTACCATAGAGAGAATAATAAAAGTTTTAATACAGAAAGGCCAAAACCGTAGGCTGAAAACGCATCTTCTAATGCAGGCAATATTGTATGAGCTCTAATTAATGTGAAAATTAAGCAGAAAATAGAGTCTCTGTGTGTGTGTGTGCGCGCGCACACGCGCTAAGAAAAGCACTAGATTGCTTGATCATTTTTTTCCCAGAGCTGAGAAATAGTTTCATGTACCCAACTAATGCTTTGATATGAAAGTATAGACGGTATGATGGCAGCATATTTATCTGTCAGACATGCACATACGGGTTTGTTACAAACTGGGAAGGTAAGACTAGATCACAGGACATGGGTGAAAAGTATCATTGTTATTGGCAATAAACCTCACTAAAACGAGTTTTTACGAGCAATTTACTGTATCAAACTGCAGTTACATTCTGTAAGTATAATTTTGTAGAAACAGCATTGAAGGATTCCTGGTTATTATGCTTGAAAGATTTTTTATCAAATTTGCTTCACTTCATGAGTTAAAAAGGGTGGAGGCTTCTTCTCAGCAACTTCACCATCCCCTTTCTCCCCCTAGATCTGGAATATAGACGTCCTTTTTTGCTTATCCAACATCATTGATACTGAGGCTGCTGCAGCTCGAGCTGATGTGGTAGTGCACACAAGCCACAGAGAAAACAGCTCACCCTTCCACATGTCCGGTAGCACTAGGGAGGTGAACAAGAGAAATGAGCTAAAAAGCTGCCACCTTCAAACAAAAGTGAACTTTGAGGTTTTTTTTACAGGAAATGACAATTAGGTCAATACAGCAAGCTGCTCCGGGTAGTGAACAGATGCCATTCTTTATACTGTTCTGACACCTTTCTCACTCTACTGCTTAGATTATGTCACAGAGGTTATAGCAAAACATCCCCCGATATCTGTTAGAGGGACAACACAGCAGGGCCAAGCAATCCAGGAAGTTCTTGGAATGCATCAATGACAACTTCCTTCTCCAAGTGATAGAGGAGCCAACGAGGAGAGGAGCTATGCTAGGACCTTGTCCTTACCAACAAGGAGGGGCTAGTGGTGAATATGAAGCTCAAGGGCAGCTTTGGCTGCAGTGACCATGAAATGGTAGAGTTTAAGATCCTTAGGGCAGCGAGGACGGTGCACAGCAAGCTCACTATCCTGGACTTTGAGAGCAGATTTTGGCCTCTTCAGGGATCTGCTTGATAGGGTACCATGGGATAAAGTACTGGAGGGAAGAGGGGCCCAAGAAAGGTGGTTAGTATTCAAGGATCACCTCTTCCAAGCTCAGGAGCAATGCATCCCAACAAAGAGGAAGTCAGGCAAAAACACCAGGAGGCCTGCATGGACGAACAAGGGGCTCCTGGACACACTCAAAAAACAAAAAGGAGGCCTATAGAGGGTGGAAGCAAGGACAGGTAGCCTAGAAGGAATACAGGGAAACTGTCCAAGCAGCCAGGGATCAGGTTAGGAAAGCTAAAGCCAACATACAGTTAAATCTGGCCAGGGGCATTAAGGGCAACAAGAAAATCTTCTGTAAGTATGTCACTGGTAAAAGGAAAACTAGTGAAGATGTGGGCCCTCTCCAGAAGGAAACTGGAGTCCTGGTCACCCAGGATGTAGAAAAGGCTGAGGTACTCAGTTACTTTTTTGCCTCAGTCTTCACCGGCAAGGGCTCTAGCCACACCACCCAAGTCACAGAAGGCAAAGGCAGGGATGGTGAGAATGAAGAACCACCCACTGTAGGAGAAGATCAACTACAAGACCATCTAAGGAACCTGAATGTGCACAAGTCCATGGGACCTGATGAAATCCATCCCTGCAAAGGCAGGGACGGTGAGAATGAAGAACCGCCCACTGTAGGAGCAGATCAACTACAAGACCATCTAAGGAACCTGAATGTGCACAAGTCCATGGGACCTGATGAAATCCATCCACGGGTCCCGAGGGAACTGGCCGATGAAGTCGCTAAGCTGCTTCCCATTATATCTGAAAAGTCCTGGCAGTCTGGTAAAGTTCCCGCTGACTGGAAAAGGGGAAACATAACCCCCATTTTCAAAAAGGGAAAATAGGAAGACCCATGGAACCACAGGCCAGTCAGTCTCACCTCGGTGCCCGGCAAGATCATGGAGCAGACCCTCCTGGAAACTCTGCTAATGCATATGAAAAATGAGGAGGTGATTGGTAACAGCCAACATGAGTTCACTAAAGGCAAATCATGCCTAACAAATTTGGTGGCCTTCTGGGGGTTACAGTGTTGGTGGATGAGGGGAGGGCAACAGACAACATCTACCTGGACTCGTGCAAAGCATCTGACATTGTCCTGTGTGACATCCTGGTCTCTAAATTGCAGAGACATCAATTTGATAGATGGACCACTTGGTGGATAACGAATTGGCTGGATGGTTGCACTCAAAGAGTTCTGGTCAACAGCTCGATGTCCAAGTGGAAACCAGTGATGAGTGGTGCTCCTCAGGGGTCGGTACTGGGACCAGCACTGTTTAACATCTTTGTCAGCGACATGGACAGTGGCATTGAGTGCACCCTCAGCAAGCTAGAAGACGTAGAATCAACATCCCAGTCCCAGTTAAAAAAGGCAATATTTAAGTACTGCATGATTCAGAAGGGCTATATGCATGCCTCCAATGGATAGTAGAGGGACATATGGGTGAGCCGCCTTTCTTAACCTGTGTCCTCCCTTTCAGGGAATGACCAGGTTGCCCAGACTAGTGTGGGTGATTACCAGCCACACACTTCAAATATACCCTGGGGAATCCTTCCTTTGCTACTTTGGAAAAGTACTCACTCAAATGAGTAAGCATAAAAACAGGAATGAAATACACTTGTTTTAAACATTATTTCATGTAAACTTACTGACAGTTGGTCTAACTCATCCAGTACCTAGAAGACTAGCAATAACTCACTTCAAATTTAGGAATTATTATAAACGGTGGGCAGAAACCAGCATTAGCAGAAGTTGATCTTTTCTCACTGTGTAAACAAGGCCAGATGGGCTCAGGTGGAATGCATTTAAGTTGGTGCATTTTCCCCACACGCACACCTCTAATTGATGAGGAAATTGCCCCATCTTTCAGAATTGCCTGGCATTTACTACTGCAATAAGCTGTACTTAGGAAAGAAACATTGCTTCAAATTTTTGTACTTTCTCAGGTACATCCCATGATGCAGCCCAGGTTATAAATCTGGCCCAGAAGAAACATATTACACCATTAAGAATGTAACGAAGATGAGATCAAATTTAAAGGGCATAGATTCTAATTTTCCTCTTGTATCAAATTTTCAGGGACTTAAGCTGTCTGGGAAGTATTGCAAAAGAATCTCACAATACTAATTGATTGAGCAATAAAATGGCAGATGAAATTCCATATATAAAAAATGCAAAGCAGTGCACATGGGAAAAATAACCTTAACTATATACACACAATGATAGGCTCTAAATTAGCTATTACCACTCAGGAAAGAGATCTTGAAGTCTTTGTGGCTAGTTTCCTGAAAACACTGTCTCCATGCTCAGAGGGAAATGGCATTTTAGGAACGATTAGGAAAGGAAATGAGTAAAACAGAAACCAGTTTTACACCTGAAAAGATGTGTCCTATTCTGTGTCCTATTTTTTCAGAAAGCCGTAAGAAGAAGCAGAGAGAATAGTGGCAAGGAGGACTGATATAGACGATAGGATATCATAGAACTGAAAAGACAGAGTAGGATTCTTCATATTTGAAGAGGTGACTGAAGGGTGATATTAAAAGATATACAAAAGTATGGATGACATAGCATGGTAAATTATTTTGACATCTTTTTTCTGCCAGAGAATGGTTGATATAAAATGAAGTTTAAAATAGACTAAATAAACTACTTTCTTAGAATGGGATTATAGAGTCCCTTTGCATAGGATGCTGTGGACACTGGAAGAAAATATAAGGAAATAACGACTGTAGGCAACTCTTCAACACAAGGATCTTGATGAAATCTTCAGTTTAGAAACCTTAAAACCCTGGCTGTCAGGAGATGAGGGCACTCAGCAAGGAAGAACCTCTCCAAAGTCCCTTCAAGTTTAAATGAAAGACTCTCAGCTTCTCATACTCTTCCCTAATAAACCACTATCTGTTAATATATAGACATAGGCTACTGTTCTAAATGAACATTACGTCTAACTTAACATGGCAGTTCTCAATTACATTTTTCTCAAACTGAAACAATCCTGACTGATATCAGAATGATTTAAAGCATACACAGGATTTTTTTGCTTTCCACAGGATGACCACAATAACCTCTCCTTTCACAGTCAAAGTGTCTTACCATATCACTTTACTTTCTGAAGGTCGATAAGTTTGCAAAGAATGATGTCAGCATACAGAGTGGTGGAAAGGAGTGGGACCAGTGGATGAACTTATTCCAAGCCAAATGCATTGTACTAGATTTGTTTCAGTATCAACATAACACTCTTGATGAGAAGCACTATTAAAAATGATTACCTGTTTTGTCTAGCCTAGAATGAAAAATAGGTCAATAAGAACGAAAATGCGAGAAAACACTGTAAACCGATTTCCTGAAAATCAGTTCTGCTATTGAAAGGAAACTGTATCTTGTTCTGGTGCCCTGCTAATCTATTCAGTATTGCTGGTATCACTTCAAAAAGTGATGCGAGACCATGCCAAAGGGCGGAGTGTAAAAAATTCTACATAGATGATTTGTATTTTATTTACGTTTTATTGCCCAGAAGTGCTAAGCACTTCACAAAAGACATAGCCTTGTCCCAGAGTTTACAGTCTAATGGATCTATTTGACAGATATGTGAGCTACAACATTTCATAAGGCAAGAAAGGACTAAGAAAGGACAGCGTGTTGAGTCAATTGTTTTCTCCATCATTCATTTATTGCTGAAGTATTTCCCGTGACCACACAGTGAAAGCTGCAATGAGAACTGCATTTGAAGCAAGACTAACCTAAATGACTGAATCCAGTTTTGGGATGGAACTCTGTGCCCAGATGGTTGTGCCATGGGGAGCCTTTGTGGCGCAGACATTTGCCTGCTCTGAAGGAGCTCATCGAGCAGCACTGGCACGCAGGCCAAGGTCAGGGTGTTGTCTGTTTTCACACTGTCACTGCCTCAATGCACCTGGAACCTGGTGGGGAGGGGCGGCGGTGGATCTTTATTTCTGTGTCTCTTGCTAGTGAAATTGTTCTTCTCCTTTCCTCCTCTCTGTACTCTTAATTGTGTCAACCTACCCTTGATAATTAGCACAGCTTCACTTTCCCCCTTCCTCAGTCAAGTCCTCTTCTCCCTCAGAAAGTTCCATGTCTCCAGACACATAATGACATGCCTCTTTAATAGACTGTATAGCTGGGATTTACATTTTTGTTGCAAGAACATATAAATATGAATCAAAGGTGCTACTTCAGCATGTGGGTATTTATCAGTACATATGCATCACAAACTGTCCATGCTGCAAAGTGTCTGTCTCCTTCATATCCTGCTTTTCCTCTGGGATTCCCATAAAGTGAATGCCTCTGCTATCTTCTCTGCAGTTTTACTCCTCCTGGCTAACATACATCCTCCGTTTCTTCTCTAGCACAGATCTTATATTCTTCTGGTTCCTCCAAGGTCTTTTCATAAATGTATTTAGTCCAAGCAGAAGACTATCTGACCAAGAGAATAGCCAAAGGTTTCCAATCCTTGCCAGAGGGAAAAAACATATTCATGCATCTTCTGCAGCAGGATTCGTTCAGGTACTTCAGCAGACAGTCAACCTCTCAGCTGATGCTCTTAAGAGCGAGTCTTCTCTAGTGGTGGCCCCCAGGCAAGGCCAACACAAGCTGTTAACGTGCCCTAAGGCAAAGCAAGCATTTGCCAACAACAACCACCAGTTCCTCTCCAGACCCCCTCTAGTCTATCTCCTCCATACTCTTTATACATTCAATAAAACATTTTAAAATGATTTCTTGATTTCTCTGATATTTTGTTGTGTAACTCAGAGATCTGTCCCTCTTTCCCTTAATCACCTACCACAACCATCACAGTCTGCCTGAAGGGAACTAGGGGGAGACAGGGACCTCAGTTCAGAAGTGGATTCATGCAGCAGCTCTCCAGCAGCCATCAGGAAAAGACATGACCTCTCCCTTCTGTTCTGCTCTTGCTTGGCAGTGTACAGCTGTACAGTTTATGCAGCAAGGGTAGGGGGGCAGGGAAACAGATGTGACAGGGGTGGCCTCTGTGAGAAGACACCAGAAGCTGTCACCATGTCAGACACAGCCAGTTTTATCCCGCTCCAAAACAGACCCACCACTGCATCAGTGATGCTGGTGGCACCTCTGTGATAACAGATTTAAGGGGTAAAAAACCACTGTGCAGCAGCTGCATCAGAGAGGAGTGAGAAAAATGGGAAAGAAACAGCCTTGCAGACACCAAGGTCAGTGAAGGAGAAGGAATAAGTGCTCCAGCCACTGGAGAAGAGATTCCCCTGCTGCCCATGGAGAAGACCATGGTAGAGCAGCTGTCAAGACTGTAGCCTGTGGACAATCCCACGCTGCAGCAGGTGGAGAAGCCTGAAGGAAGCAGCAGCCCATGGAAAGTCCATGCTGCAGTAGGCTCCAGGCAGGAGCTGTGGCTTGTGGAGAGGAACCCATGCAGGAGCAGGTCTTCTGGCAGGAACTGTGGTCTGTGGAGAGCCTACACTGGAGCAGTCTGTTCCTGAAGGACTGTAACCCATGAGAAGGACCCACACTGGAGCAGGGGAAAAGCATGAGGAGAAAGGAGTGGCAGAAATTACTGTTGTGGACTGACCAGAACCCCTACTCCTCATCCCCCTGCACTGCTCAGGGAGAGGAGGGAGAAGAGTCGTGAAAGAAAGAGTGAAGTGGAGCCTCGGAAGAGGTGTGTGTGGGGGGGGTGTTACACAGTTTTGTCTTTGTTTCTTGCCACCCTACTCTATTCTTAATTGGCAATAAATTATTTTTCCCCAAGTTGAGTCTGTTTTGCCTGTGATAGTAATTGGTGAGTGATCTCCCTGTCTTTATCACGACCCATGAGCTTTTTCAGCTTATTTTCTCCCCCTGTCCTGGTGGGAGTGAGAGAGCAGTTTGGTGGGCACTTGGCAGTCAGCCAAGGTTAACCCACCAGAGCAGCAGCAGTGAGTTTAAAAACTTTTTTCACCTTTCTCCCTTTCCAGACTTAATCTTGATTACATCCCTGTTACCTTTCCTGTTCCAGTTTTTTGCAAGATGAACATTGTGATCAATTACTTGATCATCTGCCATTCACTTCTCAAAACTTACTGAAATGGGATTCTTCCCCTTTGACGCTGCAACTTTCTTTTTTTTCCCTTGTGTCTTTTAAACAAAATTGCTATGGTGGCCTATTCCCCTTTCTTTCCTCTGCTTTCCATAGCTGCAAAAATGATCCTGAGATGTCTAAGCAGGGGAATGTCCAGTAGATGATGGGATTATTTCCAGTAATAGCACTGAGTGATACTCTTACAGGAATACTGGGTTCATCTCTGATAGTCAACATTAGAGACCAAAGCTAGACAAACACAGATTTTAACAAAGAAGAGTAGGTAAGAACTGGAACAACTTACCCAGGAAAAGTGGTGGATTTCATGTCTTTTGAAGTCTTAAAATCAAGATTGGATGTTTCACTAAAATGTATGTTCCAACTCCAACAGAAATTACAGACTTGATGTAGACAGTGCTCGGTGAGACTCTTGGTCAGATCAGATTAGACTGTTGTATGAACTGGTTCCTTGTGGACTCTAAAATTAAATTTCAGTGAACATGCTACCATTGTATTTGAAAAAGACCAAAGCATACCCCTTAGCTCAGTTGGTAGGCAGTAAGTTGCTGTGGCACTGTAATGGACATATGTCTGAAGTCCTAATGTTTTAGACATATTCGGCATGAATTCACATGAGTATGTGTCACCAAATTAACTAAATGTTTTACCTGTTTCCAAGTTCACTTGCTCCTAGTGGCAAAGAACCATCCAGCCATTAAGGAATGGAAATATTATTCCTTTTTCGTTACTTTTTATTTGGATTTACAAAGTCAAAAAAATTAAATGCTAAAGGATGGAAGAATGGAGGAATGAAATTTTGGGGAGAATTTAGGGAGACGAAGGAGGCAAGGCAAGGAAGAAGAAAAGAAAGACAAGAACAAAAGCAGAGGTAAATAATGTGAAGTGCAAGCCTGCAGATTCAGGGGAAGGATGGGAATACATGGAGGGAAAGTAAAGGGAAGTAGAAGACTTACTGGAAAATAAAGGAATGAGTATTCTGAAATGCAGGTGAAGTCTCTTTGCCATTGATCTGCAAAGAAATCTCTCAAAGACTCATTTATTTACAGGAACTCCACACTCTCCCAAACACACACACACAGAACAGTCACGCACAGTCACACATGCCCATGCAGATAAGTTTATATATATCTGTTTTCAACGTTCTTTGCTTGCTCTTCGGGGTATGTGGTTGACGCTAAGGAACTCACAATCATGCTTCAGAACTCACTGTCACCCTCCGCAGCAATTAAGGGGGGTGTCTTTCACCCCAAAACAAGAGAGCTTGGGGACACGGGCTATAGTAATAAACGAAGAAAGCAAACCTGAGTGAAAGCAGGTAAAACTCTGGTCTTGGAAAAGATGTGCGTGTTTCAACACACAGCCACAAAGTTCACCTTAAAAAGCAACATTCTTTCATATTACCAATTAACATTTTAAAATGAATTTGTTGGACCAGTCATTGCCTGTGACTGACAGAAATCTCTCTGCAAAGCCACACGTAAAAACTAGAAGCTCCCTTCTCTGACATACAGCTATTGTTGGATGATTTCATTACCTATCATTTATTATATATATCTTTTAATTATTAACGGCAATATCCCTAGACCTCTGGCAACCACCCTGGGGAACTTCCAAGGCTTGGAAAGAAAAATCCAAAGGCACCAAAAAGAAAAGTCTAGACACAAAAAAAGCTCCATTATTTTTCTCNCGGGGGGGCGGGGGGGGGTGTGCGGCGCACGGCGCATGTCCGCCCGCGCCGCGCCGCCACTAGACGCTCCCCCCCGCCGCCAAACTCACCACCATCTTCTGCATGTGCAACATTTGCAGCCGGACAGAAACCGCTCCCCGGCGATGGAGACTGCGGGAAAAATCCGGCGCGGCGGGATGGCTTGCTGAAACGGCAGCGGCAACCGGGAGAGAGGCACAGCGCGAGCGGGAGAGAATAGCAAACAAATAAAACAAAACAAAAAAAAAAAAAAAAAAAAAAGGAA
>VYXH01000705.1:0-74660 GCA_013397275.1 Burhinus bistriatus | reverse complement strand
TTTTTTTTTTTTTAAGCTGAACTCAGTTTCAATTCCAAAGAGTTTAATGACTTGGAGATGACGAATCTTTACAGTATGGGGGGAGGCAGAAAAAGGGGGAAAGTAAATGCATATGTTTATGTGTGTGTGTGCTCATGTAATTCTGTACATGTCTGTATTAAATAGGCGTAATCCTACAGGCCTAATTTAGGTCTGTACTTCCCACTTAAACCAACGTGTATGTTTGCGTTAGTCCAAGTTTGTATTTATTTCACATTTTGCAGTCTCGTGCCAATAATCCGACTGCTTCTGTCTTTTTCAAACATTTTAATACTGAAGAATATTTTTTAAACAACGAATCTTCTCCTAATGGAACGTAGGCAGACTGACTGACAACTGAATGAACATAATGCATGTCCCTTAAGCTAAATATGAGCAGAATCCTGCAAAAATCAATTGTCTGATAGCTGGAGGACACCGGCTTCCATGTGATTGAATTTGCTGGCTTGACAGAGGCTTCTAAAGCGCAGATGTGTGAGATTTTCTAACCTAATTAAAGAACCCCCACCATCAGCTCTGAATTAAGTGGTTTCATGGCAATATGAAATGATAACTCTTTGCTGAACCGCTGTGAAACAGCGACTTTGGATCTTTCTATTTGTGTAGAAATTGCTCAGCGCACATGTCCCCAAATATACAGTAGAAAAGCCTTCGAGCTGCTGGACTGAAATGAATATTCATATGAGTTCAAGCGTAAAGCTCTGAGACATGACCAGTTGCCTCTATTTCTGTTTCCATTTGCTGCGGAGGTTACTTGTGAAGATTCGGGGCCTGGCCCCTTGCGTGTGTTAGGGACAGTAAACAGACTATTTCAAAGGATTATGGATGGCATGTTAGCAGGTAACTCACTGCAACGTTGGAAAAACTTGAATATTTTTTTTCTTTTTGCTAGATAAAAACATACAGCCAACTGTCCACCCAGGAGTACTTTTGGAACTGGAATAATTTTGTATATAAATTTTAGTATCTGTCTTCTTATGGTTATCTTACACGATTTTGTTTTCTTTAAACAGGCCCAGAACATTAGTATTTTTGTTCTAAATCATGAATGCATATGAAACAAGTTGCTCAAGTGGATAGACTCTGTTGTAAGTTTGCAAAATTGATCTGATCTATATCAATTTGGAGACAGTCGTCTTTCTTTCCCCTTCCCATTTGTGTGTTTTATTTAAACTCGGTTCATTTCTTTTGCGCTGCATACATTATTCAGAGAATCTCTCTTACTGACAGAGAGAGCTGAAATTATTGCAAAACATGAATAGTACAAGATTCTTACTCATCAGAACACAATACACCAGAGCTGAAACATTTGACTATTGGCATACATTGGTTTGCACATTATAAGCAGGAAATTTTGCTCGTGATTGGAAATCTACCTTCAGCTTGATTTCAGGTGTTGGAGCAATGCATTGATTTTTGGAGAGGATTGTATATATTTATTCTTTAGCTGAATGAAAAATAATTTTCTCCACCCTATGCACCGTCTATGTTACATTGGTACACCTCAGCAACACAGTCAACGTGAAACCTGCTTGCATGCTTTTGAGAAGTAGCTCTATAATTTTACAAAGAACAATTTTCCTTCCAGCTCTTGTCTTGTGACTGTAAATTTTTCCGTTGAAGTTTCAAAAATCCTTAATGTATAGTCAGTCTTGTAGTTCTTCTACAGGATTAGGCTAAATGGGGAAGAAAAGAGATCGATTCAAGTCTCATCAGTGTTTCATACTAAAAGTAAAGCTTTTCTCTTTGAGTCTGTTTGACTTCATGTGTATTCTGAGGTTAGCATGTTCCTGATAAGTGTAATTTGGGGTAAATCACACACTCCTCTAGTTTCATCTTTTGCCCAATTCAGTTCTTACCAGATCATAATCGCAGTAGGTACAAAACCTTCAAAATACAACTGGTTTTTATGTGCCACATGGATCAGAAGAAGAAAAGACCACTAGAATTAAAAAATTCATATCTTGGAATGAATTTCCTCTTTTTCCAAGAGTTAATCTCTCTGACTTTTATGCCCTCTGGTCCAACGCGGGTTTGATGACCTGAAATTGGAGGGCCTGATTCTGCCTCACCAGCATGAATGCAGTTTCTGGGTGAGACCCACTGAGGTGAGAGGCAGCCCTGAGGACAGACAGAAACGTCCCTTGTCCCCCTGCCTTCTCTGTGGGATTGTCTCTGGGCTTGTGCTTGCTAGTGAGGGGAGAGGCAATGTCATTTTGGAGTTAGCTTTTCTGCTGAGACATCCCGAAAGCTGAGGAAATAGACTCAGATGTAGTATTGCCTTTATATTGTGACTATCTGTCATTTTACTTACTGCAGTTTTAGCTTTGATTTGCTAAGCTGCATCATAATGGGATTTTCATTAAATTTCGTTATTAATTCTGCTTTATAATTACAACTCAATTTAGCAATAGGAGTGTAACCTTAGTTTAATAATCAGTGTCATTTAAAACCATGGTGTTCTTTATTTAGAAAGTGAGGTTTCATCCAGCTAAATGGTATTTTGCTATCAAGAGCAGTACAGTATTCCCAAGGATGCAGTTTGGAGTATATTGAGAGTTACCATAAAGGCGTACCATACAGGCAGGTTTGAACTGCAAAAGCAAATAGTGTGCCAGTTGGCTGGAAAAATGGAACTGGATTAAATTGTACCCTTCTAAAATAGGATCGATTACAAAAACCCATTTGAAGGGAGTGTTTTGCTTTAATATGTGGAGTTTATCTCAAGCTGGACTCCAATTATTGAAAACAATTTATCTTAAAATTTCTATTATTAGCACTTGCTGATGGAATCAAAGAATATATGGGTACTTCGGTGTCATTTGCTGTAAGAAGGATTCTGTATATTTTTAAGATGTAAGAAGATCCGTATTCAAAGAGTTTCATAGCTCTAAATGTGATACTTGTAAATAGCTGTACAGTAGAGAGAAAATCAACCATCAATAGCTCCAATCCATCAGAGTCTGGATTTAATTTTCAAGGTTATTGTTGGAAAATAAATGATGGGCCTTTTCTGAAATGTAGTCAGATTTCTTCAGTGAAAATTCAGAACATGCGTTTCCCTGGCATGAAATAAGACTTTTGTCCTAGCATGTTACTGTACTGGCCAGAACTGTAAACTCAAAAGCTTTATTATAGGCTACAGAAATAGTTTAATCTTCATTTCAGAGGATTAATAACAAAGATTGGGTTCCTTCATTGCTCCTGCAGAAGCCAACGCAGTGCAGTACTTCTTGTGTAGGACGAAGCACTTTAACAAGTAAATTAAATTGATTAACTTCAGCTTTATCATTGTAATCTAAGTTTGTATGCTAGTCAAAATAGCTCATGCATTTTGTTTTTAGGTCTTGATTGTTTTGAGACTTGTTTGTTCATGAGAGTGGAGGCCATCTGCTTTCATTTCTTAACAGTTTTAGATCCTACTATGAATTGTGCAAATTCAAATTGTGAGCAGCAGGTGAAGTTCTTTGGATTTAATCGTGTTGGACCAGATAATCTTTTCTCATAGTTCTTATGCCTTCATATATGACTAATTTAAAGGGGATGAAATCTGTGCTAGTGCAAAAGTGAAGAACCAGTGTAATTGCACCGGTGTAATTAAAGGGAAAAATTGGCCACCTCTGGATTTCCATTCCTCTGGGTAGTTGGCTCGAGGCAAAAATTTTGGACTAGTACAGCACCAAGTCTGCTTCTGCAGCTTAGGTAGGCGTACCTGTACTGAACCTACGTGTTGGGACCCAAAGTCAAACTAGATAATTTATTCCTCTGTAAATTAGGAATTGCTCTCCTGAATTTGGCAAAATAAAGAGTACCTGATCACAGCATCTTGTTTGGAAATTTTGGCGTTGCTTTACTTTTAACCATTTTCTCAGAAGTTTTGTTATCTTCCTCTATCTGTTTTGGGTTCTTACATAACTTTTTATTTATTTATTTTTATTTTAAAGATCTTACTGGCTTTTAACAATGCTGATATGTATCCAGTTGTTTGTCAGTGCAATTGTGGGTTGAGTACTCTTAAAAATTCTGTGTCAGCAATGTCTGTTTTCAGGCACCCAAGTTCAAATAGAGAGGCTGTCTTACATTTTGGCACTCGGAGACATTCTAGTATTTTCCAGACTACTCAGCAGCACCTGCCTTCCCAATGGGAACTGCTGACTGCCGAGCACTTTGGAAAATCTGTCCTGATCTGTGTGATAACGCATGGGTCAGCTGTCTTGCCTCAATAGTATTTCTTCCTTGTGAGGACTTTGTTTCTTCACTGTTCTTTTTCCCATAGACCTGATGAAGCATCTGCCTGACTTGTTCAAGTAATTGCAGCTGTTTGTTGTGTTCCTGGTTCCTTATGGAAAGAAGATGGAACCACAGTGTCACACACATGTCACCTTTGTCTTGGCAATGCACTGTAAGGACCCAGCCCATCCTTCCTCTTTACCAGGTTCCTCAGAAGCTGATTATAGATGGGCTTTACGTTGGACTCAAGGGGGAATACCTGGATACTTATTAACAAGCTACTATTCTTGCTGGGTTCTGGCCAGCTATGCTAACATTAACAAATTCCAGTTCAAATATTGGCCCTTGTCCTGCAGTTCTTTCCCCGGGCAGAGCTGTCAGTGCTTTAAATAGGGGCTCTACCTGAGCAGGGATTGCAGACTGGAACCCGTTATAATGAAAGAATAGCAGGAAACAGCTTTTTTACAAGGAGAACAGGTTCTCTTTCTTTCATCTCATAGCTCATTTTTTTTTAAAGTATTAAATTGTTTAACTCCTGTTATTTTTTAAAAAAATACATGTTTAGAAATTGGACCCCTGGTACTTAATTACCTATTTTAAAAGAATGTCATTTGGGCTACTGTTTTCTTGTATTCCACAGGCTATTTTTGTGTTGTATTTATATGCAACCATTGCTCCTGAAAAATGCAGTCTTGTGCGGTACCTTTCTTTATTCTAAAGTCATGGACAACATGAGCGTGGCTGCAGGGTTTTTTCTGTAAATACAAATAGGGCACGAGAGAAACAAAAGCACACTTTTCGCCAGCTTATTTATTAGACGGTTTGCAGGGAAAGGCTTTAAACACATTTTGAATACTGATATTAAAATACATCAGCTTTTAACTATTCATACCAGTTCCTCTGTTTCTCACTTGCAGACCCTCTGTGGGGTAGATTCTGTCCATTTCTGCGCGCAGGCTCTTCCAGTTGCTTTTATGGTGCATTTGCATAGTGCTCTTTTAAACCCATAAAATTTGAACTTCATTTTTATTTGTACATCGCCTTTTCGTACAATTCAGGTATGCCCAATGAACATCCATCAAATAGGTGTTTTAGGAAAGTTCACAGGTAATGGGAGTTAATTGTTGGAAAGAACTGAGACTTTTATGCTTTGCTTGCCTCAGTTTTCAAATCCATTTCTAAACAGATATGGAATTTACATTTTCACATCGTGGTGCAAAAGGCGGTGCATATGTTAGTATCAGAAATTATTATAAAAAATAATGAGGAATTATTGTACAAAATATTCTGGTTTTGTTAATTTCGTTCACAGTTATGTGTTATGCTTCATCTTCCTTTTTTTAAAGATTTAACTGATACCACATGGCTTTTTTTTTTTTTTTCCAATATCAGGGTCAGATGTATTTCCTCAGTGGGTAAAATGTTTTGTGTAATACTTATTCAAGGTAGAGGCAGAGGAAAGAGAGGAAATTCTTATAGAGCAAAGAGAGTGCAAAATGTAGCGTATTATTTGTCCTGTTCTGCTTAAATATTCCTGATGTACACTTGCAGTATTTCACGCTACTAGTTAATGTGTGATACGGCTCTGGATGGTGCTGTGTTCAGGTCTGGAAAACATTATTGGCTATAAGTGAAAAACACTTTATCAAGCACAGATACATTCATGTAAAATTCAGGAGTAAAAAGCTATAATATTAAAAAAAAAAAAAGCACGCATGCACATCAGTACACTTAGCGCTTTGTTTCCTCACCTAAGCTGATGGGGGAAAAGGGAACAAGACTTTACAGACCCACAGTCTCAGCAAAGTTGTGTAGGACCTTGTATTAGTGATTTCCTCCAGGTTTTCTGTGTGGATCTGTCCTGGAGAGGCTTGCTAGTAAAGGCCTCCAGCCTTGGTCATTTCTCTCTGTTTAAACGGAGAAGAGTGTTTAAGGATGGACTTTTCAAAAATGCTGCAGCTAGGAGGATATTTCCTTTGAAAATCGATAGTCACGTGCTCTTGACTGACTCGGGAGTTTTTCTCGCTTCTGTGCCGAGTAGAAAGCACAGGCCAGGTAGGAAGCTGGCCCTTGGGGCTGTTTGCACACCCTGTTAACGCTGTCTCTGTATCTAGCCATTTGTGTGGCCTCCAGTTGAGAACTGGTAAGGGTTTTTTCTTTCTCAGGTCCTTTTCTTTCTTAAATCACTATCTTTGTCCAGTGCTTCTCTTGAGTGGTAAAAGCTCTACTGGGTTTGTTGTTGGTCTTTAATTTAGAGAGGTACCATAATCAGCATGATTTGCGTCCAGTTGTCACACTTGTGCAGCTCCCAGAGGCCCCTGAGGTTTGTTGTGGCTGGTTGGTACCACGTCTTGCCTGTGCAGAGGGGCAGTGTGGGACACCCATAGTACCAAAGCTTATGCCGCGGCGAGACGTGTACGGATTTACAGGGACTTCTTTCAGGTTCCCTTGAAAAATACTTCCAGTGGACACAAATGGTGTGTTCTCTTCCTCTCCTAAGACAGAACATCTCCTAACCCCACAGCAGGGAGTATGGCTTGAAGCAGTAGTAATATAAGCTTGGTAAATATGTTCAAATACCATTAAGTATGTTTTTGCTAACAAATGTACGCTAATCCCTGTTATTTTGTATTCACAGGCTAGTCTACCTACAAATGCAACTTAATGGTCATGTATGTTACACATATTTCACTTTCTGTGAGCCACAGAGGATGTGAATCTATTACGGCTTTCACCCGGAGGGTTTGGGCTGTTAGCTTAAGATACCAAGAGTTATGGATTTAGCTTTGGAAGTCCCTGGTTTCATCTGCTTTGTGTGTCAGAAGAGATGGCGGCCTGAACACAAACATGATGATGAATGAGATTTAACGCACAAGGATATTTGCAGAAAGCAAAAGCCTGAATAAAGGAATACCAGAAGTGCTCCCATAGCTGTCTTTGATGATCTGCTGTGCTATTCTGAATAGCAAACATATATGGAAAGAGGAAAAAAAGGACAAACGTTTTATTTCCTTGTACCATAAGTCATTAAAACAGAGAGAAATAGTAACACGAGACCTCAGCAATAAATTATGGTATACTAATAGCTGTACTTGCAGCATCCTGTTTACTACCACTCCATCCATTAAATGGTTTGCTTAAATGATTTATTATACAGTTATTATTAAAATCAGCTGGAAAATTAAAAGGTGTTTTTCAATAACTAACTCAGAAAAAGAACAGGCACAGTTAATACAAATGCATGTGTGCAGTGTATAATTGGTGCGGTTCAGCCAGGCGTTGTGTGTGATGATTTGGAGCCCCGGCAGGCAGTGGGTCTGCCCTGGTTCTTCGTGGACCTTCGCAGACTTGGAAGTGACAGACTGCGTCGAGTAAGGAGTTGAATGAGTTTGAGACCTCGCACCTGAAGTTTCTGTTCGCCCTCCGTTTCCCCTCAGTTAGGCGGGAGATGGGGTTCAAGGAACAGCAGGAGCCATGGATTTATGGCACAGCATTATTCAGTGTTGGGGAAGGAGGCTTCTGAGAGCAGAGGAAGGACTGACGTGCAGCACTGCTCGCTGTGTGGGGAATTCTCTGCTTCTGAAGACAGAGCAGGAAGGTGTGGCTGGTGCTTGTGAATTAGGGATTATAGCTGGTGTGAGCTGATGTGATTTTGAGGAACTTCAAGGTGGGCGTGTGGTTATCCTAAGCTTAAAACTTAGTACAGAGGGGGAAGTAATGACTAGCCCATGTGTCTCTCCACTGGAGAACAGTATTGTTAACAGACATGGAAGAGCATAAGACTAAAAAGCACTATTCAAAGAGACAGAGGGAAAATTCTGTTCTCTTACATCAGCCATCTTCCTCTCCCTCCCTGCTTTTTACTGGTATGTGCCCCATCTTTTCATGATGAAATGGAAACAGTCTGCAAGAAGCACCACCAGTGGAAGCACTGGACACGGTGCTTCCCAAGCTCGGCGGTGCTGGAGAAGCGCTGCTGTACTGGAGGCAGCAGCCGGCGTCCCCGGGGCTGAGTCACCCATCACCTTCCTGGCCCACACCTAGGGATGAGCCGCTGCAGCTTCTGGGTTCAGCATGTGTCATTAGCTCCTGTAATGTATTGATTACAAATAACCATCAGCTTAACTACTGCAGGGAAAGGAAGGGAAGGGACAGAGCGTAAAGCATTTGTTTCTTGGTTGCGAACAGAGAAGAAATTATATCCTTATACAACCTCAGAAAAACTGTGCCTGTTTCCATCTCTGTCTTACTGCCCTCAGCCTGCCTTAGACTCCATCATGGTCAATACTTTAATATTTTAAGGGAGTGAATGGAAGGAGGGAGTGGTGGTGTTGTACCACAAAAGACAGTTTATACAGATGAATTGGATTGCTTTCCTACATTCTTCTCTGGGTCTCTGACAGATGTTGAAGGACTCCTGTATTTTTATTTCCTGATGAAAGCCCCAGAAAGCCCATCATTCTTTCAGTTACTGTTTATGATGGGAATCTTTTGCACTTCAGTACAGCTGGCAGGCACCGGAGCTTCACACCTTAATCACATTTTCTTTGTCAGCCTTTCACATACTATGCTAAATGGGAGACTAGCAGAAAATCCTTTGAGCAATTACAGTAATAGGATAATAATAATTATTGCAGTTCCCTGCACTTATATAGTGTCTGTGAGATTAAAATGGGATCCAGCATAAAATTACCCCTTTGAAAAGGTGTGGCTATCCCCTGCCTTGAGAAACTGCTCTGCGTGGCCTCACCTTCCTGCTCCCTTAGCTTTGGTGTGGTCGAGCAGGGCTGCATTGCCACCTTCCTGTTCATGTCTGTGAGCAATTGACTGCACAAATAAAGTCATTAAAGAGAGCATGAATGAGGGGAATCAGCAGCATGAAGAAGGTTTTTTTTCCTGTGTGTGGCTATAAAAGACAGGAGAATGTTAAAGGGTAAAGTCTCTCCAGTTCAGAGGGAGCATGCTTACATGAGGCATTTTCCTTTCTTGACTGCACATCCTGTAGATCTTGGGAGCGTTAGTGAGAGTTAAATGTGTGTAACCAAAAATGCAACACACAGGTGTAGCTTTAAGCCTGTTGGTTTCTTAAGATGTGCATTAGGGTAATGCACTACCTTCCTATCTGGTCCTGTCTGTGAAAGTATTGTCTGCAAACTGTTGGTTTATTGGCACAGTAAGTTAGCAGTTTCTATCTACTGCAGTAAAATCCTTTGGGGCCTTTTCCTGGCCCAAAAAAAGTGCTCTACGCTTAACTAAAATTATGAAGTTCAACGTTAGTCTTTCAAAACATTGTACCTATTGTTAGTGCCGTGATGATGATAAGTTCCTTAAGGATATGTGACCATAATAAGCTGGTGCCATAGTTTTTTCACCTAGACAAAAATAGCAAAGTGATTTAAAATCCGAGATGTTTTTCTTTGGTGGTGCAGCCTGTAACTTTCCATATTAAGAATACAGAACAACTCCAGCTTTTAGTGGGAGTCTGCCCGTTTTTCTCACCTCTCTCAGTAGGTCCAAACAGAGATGGAAGCATCCAAAAGCTGTCAGAAGACAGCAATGCAGCAGACTGTCTCCCTGCATCTGTGGCACGGGTGACTGACAAAGCTGTATTTGTCACCTCAATTAATGTGGCTATCCTGATGCTTTACTTCAAGAGAGCAAATAATGGCTCAGACTTCCTAAAATCCAGCATGTGCTGCAATTCTGGCTCCCTATACAGCCAGTTGTAACCCACAGTAGACCTCTGTGGAGGGCAGCCTGGATGTGGCTGTTCCCGATGTCGCAGTGGGTGAAATGCCTTTATAGGCAGCCAGCCATTCCTCGTTGTACGAGAAAGCATACATTAGAGGTTATACTATAATACTTCTCACCGTCTTCTGTGGTCACCTTGACCAAGCAGAAGACACTTTGGTCCCTGGTGTCTGTTTGGATCCAGTCTCCTGGAAGTGGTAACACCTGACAATGGTCCCAAAGGATTGCAGCAGATGTTTGCTGGAGTATCTTACATTTCGGCCACTCTGCCATCTGCCTTGTAATTCCAACTGTTCGGCTGTGCTGAGGACATGAGGAGAGAAGAGGTGATGGCTGACAACCCTTGCCTTCCTGGGGCCTTTTTCTCCTGCACCTACACCCCCCCCAGGAGAGCTCCTGCCCAGGAAGGGCACTGATCTCTGCTCCTGTTTGTCAAGTGAGTAAACTACAGGGGGAGCAAAACAAGGGTGGGACTTGTGTTCTTCTCCTCTGGGGCCTCCTGAACATATTTATGACTTATGTCTGCGCTCTGGCTTTCTCGCGCATATCTACAAGAGAATTAGAGCAACAGTTTAATTTCTGGAGTTCAAACAGTTTGTTTTCTTAAGATTGTTACTTGCATCTCAAATTATGCACTTGGTTGACAGTGTTTTTCACCAAGAAAGGAGGCTTGGGATGATAGGGAGAGGTCACTGAGGGTGCGCTACAGCATTTTGGGATAGCGTCTTGGGTGCAGCTGCAGAGGCAGACACAGGTAAAAACATCTTATTTAGTTTCTTCCACGTGTATGAAGAGAAAGCTTTACGAAACAAATGCCTTTAAAACTCTCTGTTTTGGCTTTATGTTAGACAACTGTAAACACTTAGGAGGTGCTTTCCAGGAAAAGACTTTAAGAGACTTGATGCATCACGCATCCTGGCAGGGCAAATCTCAGTACTCCATTGGAAGCGTGGATGGGAGTTAATTTACTTGAACCAAGTTGTTGTTCATTTCGGGTTGAAACTGTTGCCCAGAAGTCTGTGTAAATGTGTATAATCTAACAGAGAGCTGTCCTTCTGTACACGCACTGTTATACTTCTTTCAGCTAATTCAATGATCGAAATACTAAATCTAACACTCAGACAGCTTTTGGATTTATGGCAGTCCCTGGAGGACTTTGACTTACAATTATTCATATAGGTAGTTTTTAAAATTTATGACAGAAATAATAACTCTGTGATAATATCCGTCCTATTGCATATTTGGAGCACCGAGTGTGAGAACAAAAAATGGAGTAGCTGGAAATTGCCGGGGCAAAGCTTTGGCTCAGTGCTCTGCTGTCCCTCACAGGGTGTGGAAGCCAGAGACATTTCAGAGACTTCAGAAAATTTTCAGAATTTGCAGAGATGGAAAACGAAAGTGAAATTTGGCCCAGAGCAGCAACTAGTATATTTAACTGTATTTTAGATGCTCTGCTTATCTCTTTCCACTTATGTATTGTTTTCCGCTATTTGGGGATGTGCACTTGCACCGTAGAAGCATTTAGTGAGTCGTCTCTGTCCCACTCCACATCCTCACAGGATGACAGTGACCCTCTTGCTGCTCTGTCGTCATCCGTGATATTGCCCAGAGCATGCTCTGGATCTCGAGAGGTTGCAGCACATCTCAGGGGTCTAGGCAGTAATGAGGGCATCCTGGAAAAATGAGAACGGGCAGCTGGAGGCGAGCGGAGTCGTCTCAGTGAACCACCCGATGTGGCGTTGCCCTGCCTTCTCCCTTCCCTCTCTGGCCATCACATCCTCCAAGCTTTATGAAGGGAACCTGCCAACAGCACTGTTTGATCAGGGCTGATCTTAGGGATGATTTAGAGATACATATTTTTTGGTGATCCCTGCTATCTGTGTTTCCCACGTTCCTACGATTATCTGTTGGAAGTGTGATGTCTTCTGGTACCCACGAATGGGGAGAAGGATGTGGAACCCAAGTAGGCAAACAGTATTTCCAGGGAAGAAGTGGGAAATAAAAACTAGGTCTCTTTGCACTCGTCCTTAGGGAGAACAGAAGGAAGAGCCTTTCCTCAGGCTGAGGTCATGTGTTCACTGAAACAATGTGAAAGTTAAGCTTTTTTATCTTAAGGACTAACTAACTTTGGTGTAAACCTATGACACCAAAGGGCTTTCTCAAAAGGGGAAAGGCGGCTGTAGTCAATGGTGGTTGTTTTAATTCGTGACTAAGGCAATCTTTCTTCAAATAGACAAACTGACCTGAAGGAAACCCCTTCTGTAGTGGGCGCAGAAAATGTATTTAAATTAGTGTCATTCTAACATTCATGTCTTTGTAAGAAGAGGATTAGTGATGTGATCAGGTGTGAGCAAGAGAAATGGTTTTTGGATATGTGGGGGATGACAGCTTTGTTTTGTTGTTGGGTATTTTTTGTTGTTTAGGTTTTTTTGGTTTATCTTGCATTCAAAACCAAGAACCAAGAATCTCCCGTATAAATCTTACAAGTCTTAAAAAAATATGTAAAACTCCAAAGTAGGTGAACATGGGTAAAGCTGGTACTTTCCATTTCAGCGAGGCACACTAGGGCAGGTGTTGTGTTGGATTAATGCTGTTTCACGGGTCATTAACGACCTGCAGAGCTGCTGCTGCCTCACCGTCACCCCCAGACATGGCAGTGCTCCCGCGCAGGGCTTGTGGCACCCCTTACTGTGGGGTGCCAGCGTCCCTGCCGCTGCCGTCCCAGCCCAGCTTGGTCTCAGGAAGGGACTTGCACGTACTCGGGTAACAGACAGGACTGGCTTTAGGATGGGGTTAAACTGGTAGGACTGTACTAAAGCCATGGGGAGGCTGCAGCTAGTGGAGAATATTGGAGCAAACCTGCATTAAGCTCCAGCCCGTGCCGTTGCTGCCCGTGCTGAGCAATGCCCACCTCCGTGGCTGGCTGCCGGGGGCTGGGGTCCGGACAAGGAGCTGCCTGGTGCCTGCCCACCCGTGTCCTCACAGGGGAGGGGGCCAGGCAGCGGGGCTGGAGAGGGCATCAGCTGTTCTTCCATAGAGGTAGGAGCCTATAAACGCTGATTATCAGCCTCAGGCTTACTGCAGCGAGTACTGTCATTAAAAGCTCAATTGCAACCCCTAGGGTGAATATAAGTGACTCCAAAAATAGTTGATTTCAGACGAAAACTTTTAGGTCTTTTAATAAGCAAAATAGCTAGTGCTTGTGTGTATGCCTTGAAATTATGTGGGTTTTTTTTCTTGCTCTTTGGGGTTAATACACTGTGGTCGTGTCATAAGAGCATGTCTGCTAAGTGTTTCTAGCAAGACTTCTTGAAATGCTGCCAGAAGACCCGGAGAGCTGCATACCTTGCTTTTAACACAGAGCGACAGCTTTGCATCACACATAGTGCCACTGCATAGCCAGGATTGTAAATACCAAATTTTAATTATCGAGTATATTTATAATTCATTAATAGGAGGTAGACAAATAGACCGGGCTGGCTTTGCAGTGCAAGGAAGATAAATGGAAGATAGTGCGTAGATAATAGATGCTAGAGTAGCACGTGTGGAATTTTTCTTTCCTCCATTTTGCCTTGCTGCAGCTATTTTGCTTGAACTCTCGAAATTGTTCCCGGAAGAAGGGCTGGAAATAGGACAAATGTACATCCATCACAAATGTTCAGAATTCTGAAACTGAGCTTTGAGTACAATGTGAACTGCTGAACACAAAACCTAGAGGAGCAGCTGTAATGTTTTGTTATATTCTGTGGAAAAGATTTCTCTAGTTATTTAATGCACTCATTTAAACTTTGGATATATTGTTAAAATAGTTCTTAACCATGTCCTTTCCAGTTGTTCTTGAAGAGATAGTTCAATTGTCTTCATGATAAATATTCCAGGAACTGCTTACCAATTTGGGTAGTATGATAAATGATATGTCATTAATTTAATGACATAAACCCATGTTTAGGTAATGAACTTTTCACAGTCTTTCTCTTGTAAATATATAATTACCTACTTCAACAATTCTTTTTCAGGCTAAATTAAAAGTAGCAATATATCACATACTCAGCTGTACCTTGAGTCTAGATAGCAGAGTACACTGTTGCCTAACCATCAGGCTAGCTTCAGAGGAGTAATCAGCTATAAGAAAATGATGGGTACCTAATTTTATATCATTAGAGATAATTATTATAACTGGCAATGCTTTTAACCTGAAGATGAATAAATGGCACCTGTGCAATATATATGTCCATAGTTTGAAATGCCATTTAAATGAAAGATCTAGTGGGAAACAGAAAATGGAAATTCTTGGTTTGTTCATAACACCCTTTTTTTCTTGTGGAGGTGTCTTTGGACACTTAGGGTGAAAATGGCATTTAGTACAACGTCCTAGTTGTCTGTAGGCTTAGTGGTGGATAAGTGTTACAGTGCTCCTAAATGTGGTGGTTCTTTGACTGTCTGGACCAGGGCTTGGCCAGGAGGCTCCTTGGCCCCCACCAACCCCTCTGCCTGGACGGTGGGAGAGCCTGGGGGAGCATGAACCTCCATGGGGTAACTTAAAAATCCCCCAGGCCCACTGACTTATTTTACTCGCTCTATGTTATGCAGTGTAGTTTGGAACATAATTCGTGGATGGGAGGAGGGCATTTTTGAATGAAAAAAGTTCTTGTCATTTGAAAAAGTCCAAAAAAGTCAAGGGCATGAGATACCTGGTTCCCAGTGGAAGCCAGACACCCCATTGCCTACTGTGAAAGCACCTGCTTGTATAATGATGTTCAGCAGCATTCTTTAGTGTTTTCTTCACAGCTCATATATTTCCCTAAACGAAAAAAAACACAAATACAAGCTTTTGGCTTCCTCGGTGTCTTTCACGTGGGGATTTCAGAAGTGTTTGTGTTGTCCATTAACTAAGTTTCTGAATGTTTCACGATTTATGTGGAATGTGAAAAGATTATTTCAGCTGCTGCTCAGGTGCGTTTGCTTTCTGTGTGCTGTAACGGGTCAGGAGAGCTGAGCGGAGCAGACATCCACAGCAAGGCTGGTGTCCTCCGTCGCAGGCGGTCTGTGCAGGTGGGGGTGAAAGGAAAGGTCTCTAATTCTTATCACCAGGAAAAGTTCAGCAGCTAGTGGCCACGAGGAGAGCTCCCCATCGCTGCTGTGGCAGAGAACAGGAGTGATCTGGGCTGTTTCCTACCGATCGGGCATTTGGGGCCTGATTTCCAGCACTGGTGTGCTTGAGGACACCTGCTGCTCCAGCAGCCGGAAAGCTAATGGGAGATGCTGTTGCTCACTTTTCTAAAACATAGGACTCGATTTTTCTCCCAATTGAGTCACCGTATGTCAAAGGCAGTTTCTTTTGTCTCGGAAAAAAAGTCAGAAGGGTTTCTGCTGGAGCACATACAGAATCAGTAATTACGTGAAGTGACTTTAACCATCAACTTTGGTTTACATTGTAGTTTGTAAAATGAATAGAATCAGCCAGACCCCACTTCTTGTATAGTTTTTAGGACAGCTGGAAATTTCAGAAAGATTCAATGCCTAGCTGTATATGCTGTATGTGCAGTAGCATCTCCTAGGTACATATGTGTGGCAAAATGACTCTAGGTCCAGTTACCGACAGTTTGATCACTATGTGCCAAAGACAGAAATTTCATGTTATCTAGATGCTCTCATCAGCAACAATCTGTTATTTTAAAAACTGAAAATACACAAAAAGTTGAAGAAAAGGAAACCAATGGTGTAAACTACTCAGTGCCAATAATTATTTCAGGGCGTGTTCCTATTCGCTGTTTCCGAGAGTTGAAGGGGGCACTTTTATACTTCAGAAATAAATTATTCTCTATCAATGAAAAGTAAATGCACGGGACAGCCAAGCCACAAGTGAAAATAATCATTATTATATGATCCATCCAATGTGCATTTGGCAATTCTGCTTTAAATACAGGGCACGGATAGTATCGTTCTTCAAGGCCCATCTCAGAGAAAATTTGTTTTCAAGCTTTTTCACAAAAACCTATTTAAGTCAAAGTCATTGCAATTACGTGTATGCGTAAAGTTAAGCATACTTCTGAATGCTTAGCTGAACAAGGCCTTCAAAGAATTTCAATGTTCTTCGGGGTAAAGCACAAATATTTTACAAATGGGGAAAGAAAAGTGGAATGTTTGTTTGAGGCCAAGGAATCTGTTACCAGCAGGATTGGAAGGAACTAAATTCCCGGACTAGCTTCTTGACAGCCGGAGTACAATTTGAGATCCATTTACATTTTTAGATATAGGTGTAAGAAACTTCATGATGGTTGTGTTTTATGGTTGTCTTTATTGTCTGGAAATGCTCTGTCTGAAAAATAGGATTTTTTTAAAAAGAGCAAATAAACTATTACATGACAATCTATTACTAGTATAAAAATAAATAGAAATTTATGCATATTTTCTTGTTTTTGTCTTATAGTGTTATCATGAACAAGTTTATAGCCTTAGCAATATGTTTCATTTTTCCTAGTACCATTAAAGCTGTCATTTAATTTTAGTGTGTGGTGTACAATTGCTTGTTGGTTTATCATCAAGTTTAAGACTGTCTTTTCCTGGAGAACGGAGTGCACTTTCTCCCAGCAAAATTAATTCCCTGATTGTAAAGGGCAAGAACAGTCGCTGAGCTATTGTTTTACTATTCTGTTTTTAATTTTTGGTTTAATAATTTATTAAATATGTAGTGTAAGCTTCTCACACATTAATCTTTGCCTGAAAAAAATTCTGAAAATAATTCCTCTGTTTGTTTTCGGGCTGTTTTTTAAGGAAAATTTATATACATGCTGACTTCTTAGAAGGAATTGAAGTGTGGAAACGTTTGTTTCCAGAGAGTGGGATGAACTTTCAGAGTTTTAGAAATAATGGTGTAAACGAAAGTAATTTATTTCATGTATTTTTACTGCATTTCACCAACAATGTTTGTATGCAACAGATTCAAAACAAGCAAAAACAAATGGATGTGGTTTCTGCACGACGAGTGGTAGACCAATGGGACTCTTTGGAAGAAAGCTGGGGATGCAAAAAGTTTGCATGAATTCAAGTACAGATTAACTGTGCACTGAGGGAAGAGATCCGTGAGGCCAAACCACTTGGAAACACCCAGGAGCTGTAAATACTTGAGTGCTCGGAGAATATTCAGGGGAAATACTCACTTCTAGCCACTATGGGAGATAGGTGGACCCTTTGCCTGAGGAAGAATTACCATTCTTATTTGAGGGGATATTTCCAATCCCCATACGATTATAGGCTCTTTGTGTAATACTGTGCTAACATAAGAGCAGGCTACACATGATGGCAAACCAACATCTTTGGACTGGCAAGACTGACCCCCAAGTGGGGTTTCCTGGAAGTGAGGACCACCAGGAGAGTGCTGCTCATGGTATTGAGCATCAGCCTCGTGCGGATGTAGGTGATGGCATGAGATGCAAAGACCGGAGAGGCTCAGACCCAGTGAAGAAATTATGTGTTCAATGCACACGAGAGCACTAACGAAAGCCTCACAGGTATTTCCAGAGGAGAATGTACCCTTTCTACTCATAAACATCAAAGGATCTGTAGGGTTACTGATTAGGAACTGCAGCTTTTACTTAAGGAAGGCATGGATAATTAATGATTTTGCGTTCTGATTAGAAAATTAACATTGCTAATGCTGTTACTAGATAACTGAATTTTGGTGTTATAAAAGCCTTCTGAAATGCAATTTGACAGAGCATATATCAGATTAAATTGGATTGATTATGGGAGTTTTGAAGTTGTTGATTTCTTTGAGAGCTCTGTTAACGAAGCATTATATTGTAACAGAACCCATTAGTAGCACTGTTCTACTTAGCTAACAGCCCATTACACTCAATAGGTAATAAAGTACATATGCGAGATACCGTAGCAAGCAGGGTAGGACAGGGTACTCCACTAAGTCCACTATAGATCTTAGGGTACAATTCTAATTTTGCTGTGTTGTGGGGTCTTGTTTTCACTGTCAGCTTGGGCTGGTAATACTGAGATCGCTGTCGTGAAGCGAGACCATGGTTTTGCATTGTCTATTAGCATCGGTGGACTGTTGCGAGAATAGCACATGGCAGGATGGTGCAGTGACAATATTTTGTCTATTCAAGGAACTAGTGAAAAGAACTGACACACTGGGACACGCGCTATGACCCTCTCAAAGGGGCAATAAAATAATAACCTGCATATGTTTTCCTCAGTTTCTTTTGGGCAAGGTACTTTTCTCCCTAGAGGCCAAAGCAACTGTGTTATACTCTGAGGTACCATGCAAGAAATGAAAAATGTGCATCAAATATGAAAATGAGGAAGCCAGCCTCAAAACTAGTACTAACTAGAGACTTTGGCTGCGTACCAGTACTTTTCAATTCTTTTCCAAAATTCCCGGCTTTGAATCTTGGCCAAACCCCTATGTATTCAGAACTCTGGAGAGAAAAAGCCTTGGCATCTCATTTCTGAATGCTAGTGCAGCATCTCTGGAGTTCTTTACCGCCTTCACGTATGTTACTGTAATGGTCTTATTGAAGGCAATGGGCAATGCCAAGGTACAACTCAAGAATATCATCTGAAGTCCAATGATGCACTGATATGACAAAGAGTTATTTTTCATCTTCTGAGATTTTTTGGTAATAGTGATGATGCAGGAAAAGATACTTGCTCAGCTGGCCACTGAAAACTGCACTTTTTGAGGTCAGGAAGGTTGGAGGTCAAAAAACAATAAACCCCATGGTGCTATCTGTTGTTACTTTTTGCAGTAAAATTGCCCTTAATGCAGATCTTTCCCAGCCTGCAGTTACCTACCGTGGTTGTCTGGGAGCCCTGAAAAAGAAGCAGCCTGCAGAGGAAACAACTAGGAGGGGAACTGCATTGTACTACAGTTCTGTTGCCATCCTGGCGTGCATGGTCTGCTGCCTTATGCTTAGGAGATAACACCAAATTTTGTATTTTATTCTGTGAGGAGATTTTTGGGGGTGGCAGGAAGATTAGGGATGTGAGACATTATGTAGTTTCTGGAGGTTTTCTATTTATTTACTTGCCCCAAGCACCCCTGCATGATCTTGACTGTAAAAGGCGAAATTTGGGCTCAGTAGAGGTTAATAGGTCGGAGAGCAACCTAAATGCACCTGTTAAAGACTGATAAAAGCGTAGGTCTGTCAGCTGCCCTTATTGAAAGAATCTGCATTTCTGTAGTTCCAGAATTGCGTCAGCCCAATTTCCTCTCTATTTTATTACTTTTCAGTGACGCAAAATTCTTAGGAGTGTTTGGTGCCTTGCAGCCCCCAAAACATAATTCAAATTATTTGTCACCGGAACTGCACTCACAGGCCTGGAACATTAAAATTCTGCCTGCATTGTAGGATGGAGGCAGTAGCTATTTTTTTTTAAGGAGCCCCAACAACAGCAAAAGCAGCAAGACACAACACTGCTGGCCTTTCATGTTAGACTCCTCTTTCTTAGACTAAGTTTTTATTCTTTTTAAATGAAAATAGCTTTACACAGATGTAATTAGACCGAGTTCATCGGCATTCATGTGAATTTACATTGGCTCTTGTCTCTTTTCTTTTAGCAAGTTTTCATTTTCAGGAATTTGGGCTTCATTTTGAAAAGTAGTCTCCACACCCAAAGTTGGAGACTTGTGAAGCAGGACCTAGAATCAAGTAAAATTTTAGTTTCATTTAGAGAAAAAATACATCAAAAACAAAATGAAAGAAAGCTTCTCAATCAGGAAGCCATTTGTTTTGCTCCAGTTAAAAAAAAAAAAAAATATTTTCAGGAGGGGCAAGCAGAATGGGGAGGTGAAAAATGGTTTGAAGGAAAGGGCCGGCAGGTGTGGGAAAGGGTGAAAAACCTGTTGTTAATGTAGTCTCTTTCAATCAAGATAACAAAAGAGAGCAAAAAGCAGAAGGAAAGAATTTACTGCCATGAGTCAAATAGGAAAGTAAGAAAAGCAATTCCGAAGGACTGCAACGTGAGAATAGTTGTGCAAGCTGGACCAAACTCCATCTAAGTGCCATCCTGCCTCTAACAGTTCCTGCTGGAGAGTACTTATAGAAAAAAAGGGCCTGTACAGGGTGATCATTGCTTTGTGACCTCTGCAATTTCTGGCAAAGCGTAGAGATTTCTGGAGCCAATGTACCAACTTGCTATGCCATGGTAACTTACTCCATCAGTTTATCTATCCTTCATGACTTTGCTTAATCCCTTTCTGAATTTGTGTATCCTCCTGAAATCCACAGCATCCTGGGGTGGGAAGGGGGCCGGGGAGCATCATATTCATGACCTACAGTGTCTTCCCTTCTTTGAGTTATGGAATGAATGGGAAAGAGGCAAATCTTCAGCTACTGGCAGTTGCTGTTCCAGAATTATGCAGAAGGCTGCATCAAGCTGACTGATTAAACGAGACAAAATGTTTTCTCCAAAATATCATTTAGCAAAACATAGAGATTTGTTGATATTGAGACATTTCATTAATCCATTTAGATTTTGCGATTGTGTTTGGCAGCTTTCTCTCTTCCTGTCTGTCTTTCTCCATCTGCTTAGGAATCATTATATTCAACTTAGATATACTTAAACACCAATTTCCAGTTTTAGTATTTGATACTTTTGTTTTTACATCTACTTTAAATTCAGTGTAAAACTCTGGAATTCCAAAATGACTCAAACCCAGAAGGAGATTTTTTTACCTTCAGATATGTTTCTAACTGTTTGATTGTCCAAATACAAAAAAGGATTTTATCTCCATCCACAGCAGATGTTGATTTTATTTTCAGAATTGCAAGCAAACTCAAAAATAAGTTATTCAGACAGTTTTCCTCCTGCATCTCCAGAGAAGTGACATAAAGTTTAATTTTATTTCAGAAGTCTCAGATAACAACATTTATATTGTAGTACTCATTGGTGTACTCCAGTCTTGCAAAAAATCAAAATATATATGCCATTGGTACATGGCATGGAATAATCCAAACAGTAGCACAAGACAGGATCATACTAAATTCCCCAAAATATACAGTTAACTGTTAAAAATTATACTCTTTACTCAGCTATGAAGTTGCTAGAGTACTCTCTATCTCCTTATGATTTTTGTGACTGCTCAGTAAATCAAAATCCAAATGAACAACTAGCTCTTGAAGACGCTCTAGATTTGTCAGAGTCCTGTGAAGAGGTGGGATTTGATTAAAAAGAAGATAGAAACGATGGAGTAAAATTGTCTGTAGTATCTGTGACCTCTTTTCCTGAAACAACTGCACTGAAATTTGGAAACATAGGAATTGTTTGAAGGCTTCCTTTTGGAAACTGTACTTCTATGATAAGTAAGCCCAGAACAATTTTAAAAGATATTACAATGTCTGTATGAACTATCAAAAAATACAAATGATGTAATAAGTGGGCACAGTATTTTACGTTTTGTCAGTGAAGCAAGACAGCGCAGCGAGCAGGGACAGTGCTGAGATGTAGAAGTCTAACCTTGTAACGTTACAGGTGGCTGTTCGCTACCAGAGTTACTAGGACTCTGGTTTCCTTGAGAAAGTAGAAATCTTTTTGCTTGCTTTAATCTCAACCTTCTACTCCACTTAATAGAGAATAGGAAATAATCCTGATGACAGACAGTGTAATTAGATCATCTAGATTTTATTTTCCCTATATTTTATTCCACTCTGTATTTTATTACCATCTTCCTAATTAGGAAGATACCCATGATAGGTGAGAAAATTGCTTGGATACTGGGGGCCTTTTGTTGGTTTATTTTGAAGCAGCAGAACACAACTAGAATGACCACGAATGTTCATATTCAATGCTCAATATGAACCTAATTACTGTTGAACAGTCATTTATTTTGTAAAAGCCATTTAAAAAAAAAAAAATTATGCCATACCAAATGATAAGACAGGGAGAGAACTTCTGCTACTGTAAATTGGTACAAAGCCAGGGCTCTGTCTTAAGTTTTAAACGTGGTATAAGTCATATAAGAAAATCTATTAGGATGTGCAGTTTTGTCTCCTTTTTTCCCTTCTTTCTTCATGTACAAAGCTAGCACATGTCCCTCTGTGGACTTCTGGTTTTCAGAATTACTTCTGGTAATCTGTGAAATAAAGGTATTGGATAAATATTGCAGTCCACAAGTACGGCACAATAGACCACTTGCATCCTTTCCTCATTACCACCTAGGATGTTTCAAAAGAAAAACAAGATGATTTTTTTTTTTCCCCCAATCAGACAGGCTTCTGGTTGTGCAGACAGTGGATTAGACTGATTTTACATCAATATTCTCAGTAAATTAGACAGATGTATTAGTAATCTTGCTCCAGTCTGTGTGCTGACAAGCAGTGCGTGAGTAATGAAGAGGTCTTTCCAATGTGACCCTGCTGCAGAGCACTAATGAACAGGGATGTGCATTATTAGTTGATAGTACATACCAGAATTAGAACAAAGAACTGCAATTTAAGGTGCTGCTTACACATATAAGGTTCAGCTACTGTACTTCAGGAAACAGTAAAGGAATGGCACTTCTGTGCTGGACCTGGGTAGCTAATGTTTTCCTTGTTTTTTAAGAAATTAATGCGTTTTCAAGAAAAATGTAGACAGCTTCAAGAAATTACTGTTCCTAGCTTTATAGTCAAAAAGCAAACTATATGACCTGTAAAAATATTTCAATTTAAATTAGTGTATGGATGAACAGATAAATGCTTAAAAAATGAACAGCCATGTTCAGTTAAAGGTAATGAACGTTTTACTTAGAAATGCAAATACATTTTTGTTTTAGGTTTTGTCATCCACTGCTACCTCAGAATTAATAGTCAAACAAATAAAATGTTTTCTCTCTTCTGTAACATAAGCTAGCAGACCTTATATTTTACTTCCTTTTTTGTAATTTGTTGATAATAGGCAATTAATTTTATTTTTGCGTACTTTAGACTGCAAATTAGCCCTTCTTGTGTTTTGAAATTGCAATCAGTTCCATAGCAAGAGAGAAGAAAAGATATTATGGGATAAAATTTCAGCTCAGGGACGCTGTGATCTGTAGCTGGTCGTTCTAGTAAGGTGATAGTCATGGGAAGTTGTCACAGGTCCATGGGTTCAAATCATAATGGCACATCGCTCCAGTTTGGCAGAACTGACATGGACTGGGGTGTAGTGGCTCGTGAGATGAATTTTCCAGTCCTGCAGACTTCCAGCTGTGTGTGCACCGGTTTTCACTAGATGGTCACCAGGAGGTGAGAAAGGAGAGGTTGGTGAGCCACTTGTTGGAAGTGGCATGTGGCAGGGGGAGTAGTGGTGCTGTGTTCGCTCAAGGAGTCTTTGGCCCTTGGAGCAAAGATATTCAAAGACAGAGCTCCAAAGACATCTAAAGGGATTGCAAAATATTTCATAAGCCATGCTACTGTGGACAAAAGTTTATCCCTCTCAACTTTTAAATTAAAAAGATGAGAATGATAGTTTAAAGGATGATGCTCACTGCTCTTTTGAACTTTCATCTTTATTCTAAAGCTTTCTTTGCCCAAGAACAACTGGAAGCTTTGGGGCAGTTCAGTTAACCTTTCTGGCTTAGATTTCCAGTGTTTATTGTTTCACTTCCCAAAGATTCTTTCTAAGAGAAAACACAAATTGCCTTCTGTAAATACTGGCTTCGTAATTCATTTAATTATCAAGATAAGGCTTTCCATGTTACTGTTTTATTGGTTTAGAGTTTCATCATTTTCCACATAAGTTACAATGTTTTCTTAAGTCTCTTCAAAGAAATAATATTAAAAATCATGTCATAATATGAAATGCTTTTTCATTGTTATTGAATGATATATGTTTACGATAAGGAACACCTAGTTATTAACAGAGCATGAAATCATCAATCAGTTTCAGTTGACCAGCTAATTCGAGGAAGCATCTGCTCTGTGCTCTGCATGTCCCTCGGATGACTCAGGAAGCCAAGAAAAAGTGCCTGGAAGACAAGAAGTCTTCCATGTTCAGTACAGTCCAAAGTTATTTGTTTTGTTCCATTGAAAATGGTGGCAGCTTGGTCTATCAGATTGCTTTGGAAGTGGTTATGTTCAAGTTACACAGGTATGTGAGGAAGCTCAAGGCTTACTCATATTTGGAAGCCCAGCAGATGCAATTCTAATCCTGCCATCAAAAGCAGTCTATCAAAATGTCATTGCTGTCATTAAGAGTAAAAGTTAGCCCCTAATCTGTATTCTGAAGCCTGTAAAGTTGTGGAAATAATGGAGGAGGTAAGTAATTCTTTTTCTTGCTGTTCTGTTCAATTTGTGTAGTTTGGTTTCAATGAGAATTTGCTTGAGTACTTGCTATTATGTTCCAGTGAGACTGGTGCTAAGGACAGGATATATACTGGGTGTGTTGAGGTCTCTTCCAATTTATGGAAGGGCTTATTTCATGTGGTTGCCTGTATTTCTAAGGGGTTTGATTTGATGGTTCAAGAGTGAACTTCCAGACAGATATTTCTGTGTTTTCCTCAGATTTTTAGAGGAATTTATGTTTTAAACCACTGCTGTGAAGAGAATGGACAGTATTTGGAAAAGCCCTCTAGCCCAGACAAACGGGATACCTTTTTCCACCAGTTTGGCAATGACTCTTCTGGGTAACATCCCTCTGTGTGTATTGGAAATCAGTTGAATTAGTGCCCGGAATGGTGCACCTTTATTTGCGAAAGTAGTATCATTTTAATACTTCTTCATTGCAGGGTTTTGCAAAGTAAGTATGTAAATTTTAGAGCAGGGAAATGCAAGAGACTTACTTTTGTTTCTTTTTCTGTTTTTACACTAGGTATTTTAGAATATGAGTCTTTTGTCTCTATTTTGCAGGTTCCTCTAGGAAAAATTTCCTTATAAATTACAGCAACACGTGCATATACACATGTATGTCTACAGATGCAGGCATGCATGTGTGTGTATGTGTTACGCTTAAGTTCACCAGTTGTCAGGTCTTATGAAAGTTTGATGCTTTTAATGAAGTCACTGTAAATACGTTGGGAAAATAAGGATACCTAGGGTTAATACAGACTTTGTGCAAGGTGTGCTCCTTTTGTTTATGCTTACAAAGATCAACACGTTTATGGGAATGTTTACACAGACCAAACTAGCTAGGCATGAATTTTCTCTGGCCTTAAACCGTTTACTGGCTGCCAGGCAAAAGTGCTAGGACCGGCATGGGGAGCTGTCAGACTGTAGGTCCCTTTGCCCTCACGAGTTCTGGGCACTGGAGGAAATAACCACGGTCTGATCCAGACTGCAAAGACAGAATACAAGAAAGAGAGAAGTAGCCCCGTTGGTCTGCATGGTGGCTCCCTTTCAGATACACAACCTCACCCCACTTGAAGGTATTCTCCACACCGCAAGTGTGGATGGAGGTTAAAGAATCATCCCCAACCTCCCCATTTTGTAGCAGAGCCAGGACTAAGGAGACTGTGGGAAGTGAAAGCCCTTGGCTGTTGTTTGTGATAGGAAGTTTTCATGCTAGGAAGGGTGCTGTTATTGCCAATGGTTGGCACTCTTGGACTGGCTTTGAGATGTGCAATACTTGGGATCTGCCTGTAGCGTCGCAGGTTTAAGCCGCTCTCCCCCTGTACTTTCTGGACCTTTAATCCTGCGTGTCATTCAAGAAAAATTCCCCTCCCAGCAAAATGGGACCAGAGTGGGGCAATCACACTGCGTGTTTCATACGTACATGCATACTTTTCCTTACTTTCGATTGATTATGTTTAACAGACATACATCTGGCATATTCCAGGACACGTTCCCCAGACACACAGCTTTTCTGCTGCTTTGGAAGTCCCTCAGGGCTTCTGGATGGTCTCTGCTTGGACCACATCACATAGCTACTAAGAGCAGTGGAAGTTCCTCTCTCTGGAAAAGTCGTCTTTTGCCAGGGGAAAACTGATGGGATAAACTTTAGGGTTCACTGACGAGAAATGTGGTGTGTTGTCACTGTGACCCTGCACAAGTACCCACTCCCACCTGTAGCAGTTGGCAGTCCTGCTGTCTTTAAGTGAACTATTAATGAGCTTAAAGTAATTCAGGGTCATGAAATATGTATGTAAAACCTATGTTTACACAGTAGAAAAATAATGCAAATATGTTTTGTTTTCTAAACAATTCCTTGTGTTCTAGTATAACGGGCGATTTGTACAGTTTTTGTTGTGTGATTGTGATGTGTGATCTAACTATATAAATATTTTGACAATAATCTGAACAAGTGATGTCTTTAATTAGTAAGCATTGCTTTAAAAGAGTGAGTAAAATATCAACTAAAACTAATATATTTTAATTTTACTGACTGATACACATCGTTTTGTAGACCATTATGAACTGATGCTTGTGTTTGCTGACTGTCCACAAGCAGTTCAAACCATCAGAGTGCTCTACTATCCCACATGCTGAGTTTCGTGTAATTTACCATTATGCATCATGATTTTTGTAGAATGGGCATTAAAGCTTTACCTTATGTTTTGTTAGAGAGTCACAGTGATTGTATCCTGAGGATTTGTTATGCCTGACAAATCCAATAATAGGTTCTCATGTACTGGGACCAGTGCCCACCAGTACACTCCAAATTAAGCCAGGAGGGGCATACTTAATCATGTTGATTAGATGAGTATATTTAGAGATGTAGAGGGAGAAATTCAAGTTGACTAAACCTCGCAGGAAAACCTGAACTGAAGCAGCACAGTGCTGAACTGCAAACATCATACCTGGTAAATGCCTCTGCCAAGCTCTGATCCCCGTGCTCGCAGAAGAGGCACAGAGCCGTGTGTCTGCCCATGTCCCTGCCAGCACGGCCAGCACCATGCCGAAGGACCCTGTGGGGGCAGTGGCTGTGGCTGCCGTGGGCTCCTAACACCACACTGGAGTCAGTGCTAAGCACTGCTACAGATTAGGAGAGTCATTCTGTAAGTCATATGGGGCCTTCCTAGAAGGCGGTTGTCATACGGTATTAAAGGTTGCATCTATTTGTGCTCTGTTGACTAAAATTATAATTTAAACCTTTAAAATATACATCCCAGTGTCTGTAGACTATAACATTAACAAGCTTGTACCATACCAGGTTGACTGACAAGATAATATATATTTAAATAAAAAATGACAGTGGGGCTCCACCAGATTTCTCTGAAATTCAAGTGGCAATTGCACATTACTCAGTCTTTTTTGTACCACAAATTAATAAAGAGATAGAACAATCAGCAAGGAAGCTGACAGCCAGAAAATACCGTTTACGTAAAGTGATCATTAATAGGAAGTCAATATTTACCACACTGTAAATATGCAAAGTCCTCTCTTTTTTTCAAAAGTCAAATACAGGGCCATGGTAAATGTAATTTCTCTACAGTGATGACTACTGTAGCTGCAAACAGCTACCAAATAAATACACTGCCAAACACTATTAGTACTTGTGCTTGCTGCAGAAATTAGAAAAGCTTGCATAGAGTTCTTAAATGGGGGCAGCAGAAGTAGCTCTAGGCGATAATTCAGACTGTCCAATCGTGTCAGTTTTACAAGAGGATCGTGACTAACTAACTAGCTCTCTAGTACCAGGAATAGTGAGAGCAGCTTGGGATGGGATGCTCAGTGTGGAAATTCAGGTTATGGGTTATCTCAGTGCTGCTACCTCAGGTGGATGCATCTTGCTTTTTATAGTGTTAATTGTAGATGAAGGACTCTGTTGGAGGCAGCTAAGCCTAGGCAGCATCAGGGAGGTTGGTGTAATATTTCAGAATAAAGAGCTGAATATGTATGCAAGTGTTCCTTGCACGTAGTGATATAATTGCAAGGGCTCAGACCTTGTGGGCTTTTGAAAGGGATCTGTTACTTCAAGATCCTGGGTTAGATTTGCAATATGAGGTGAAGAGTGTAAATGGCAATGTTAACCTGCGTGGGTGTCAGTAAGCATGGTATTGCCACTGAATAATGCCAGGAATTCACTGTTGAAGAAAAGTCATACCTCCAAATTCAAATTGGTGATGGATTTAAAAAGCATAAAATTAGCTGAAGTGAATAAAATAATAACTTAAGTGACAGTATTTAAAAAAAAAAAAATCATATGTTTCTATCAACACACTGGAACAGGGACAAAATCTCACTAATACAAAGTATAACAAAACTTTTTTATTCAGTTCCAAGGTTCAACTGCTTGACAGCTTGTTTCCTCAGTTCAGTAGAACACGTGGTGGAGTTGACAAAGGATAATCAAAGTAAATCACTGTCTAAACCTAAATTCATTATAGTATTGGAGTGATAACCATGTACTTAAGGTTGCACTGTCTGATTCAGACTCATAAAATATTGTTATAACCAAGTAATAATGCTGAAATGCCAGTCATGGTTTTACTCAGGCAATGTTCAAAGTAATTAACAGACAGATTCATTACAATTAATATTATAGTTAATGTAAAATGTTTTATGATTTCAAGTATCCTAGCATTTGCCTTAATTGGAGGTGACTTCTTTTTGAAGCTAGAATAAACTCTAAACAACCTTGAGGTTTCCAACTGTGGAAACAGTGATTTTTTTTCACTTAGGATAACGGAAGCTTTTTTTTACACATATAGCTAAAAGAAAACTTAATTTTCAGCCTTTATATTTAACATGCTAACATGTTATATTTAAGGTAATATATTCCTGAATGAAGAAATACGTGCTCTGTCTTCCTTGAAGATTGTTTTAATTAATGCAAGTACTGCTTAAACCAGATGGAAGTCAGAAGGTGATCTGTGAATTCAGGGTTCTAGTGAGGGTTCTAGTGTTGCTGCTGAATTAGAGTAAGAATTGTATGTGTGTTTAAAAATTTACATTTTCTATAATTAGCTTTGAGATAGAGTTTTTAAAGTAGCATAATGCATATGTACTTCATATGCGCCAATCACAGGTTTTTTGTGCTGGGAGTTTCTAGGAAAGGGAGATATTTTTGACAAGAGACTTTTGGAACAAAATGTGTATTTTTTTCAAAGGATTTATGTAGATTGTTTTGAAATAATGAGCAAAATTAAAATCTTCAACTAAAATTGATAATTTTTACATTGGATTAAGACATTTTTATAGAATAGAATCGTAGAATCATAGAATCACCTAGGTTGGAAGAGACCTTTAGGATCATTGACTCCAACCATAAACCTAACACTGCCAAAACCACCACTAAATCATGTCCCTCAGCACCACGTCTACCCATCTTTTAAATACCTCCAGGGATGGCGATTCCACCACTTCGCTGGGCAGCCTGTTCCAATGTCTGATAACACTTTAGGTGAAGAAATTTTTCCTAATATCCATCCTAAATCTCCCCTGGCGCAACTTGAGGCCATTTCCTCTTGTCCTATGCTTGTATTTTCATCCTTTGGAGGTGAAAAATTGAAATTTGTACGGTAATCTGTTTTAAATACTATTTTAATGAAAGAAGGGAAGGAAAATGGATGTTTCCCCACTGAACAAAGCAGAAGTTTCTCTCAAAAAATTTTGCAAACATACTTGCCATTTCTCACTTACTTTATGCTGTGTGTTTCCTAGTAGGAGAATAATATTGAGATAGCACAGCTAGACTCTTTAACTGACAACTTTCTCAGAATCAGTCTCATGTAGATGAATATTTTCCAATCTGGAGAAACAAATGTATTATCAGAGAAAATGCCTTTATAAGTTGGGTAAAACCAAGGTACTATTGAAGTTACTTTGCCTTTTGAAATTTCTGTTATATATGTCCTGTAGAGAGACGGTCTTGCGTACCTGGGCACGCTCTTCAACAATACACCTAGGCTTTTCAATGTCTTTTGTCCTCCTTTGTATTTTGAATAGATGTGATGTTATATTATTTGATGTTAAGAAGCCATCAGTACTTAATTACAGAAACTCTGGTTGTATTAAAAATAGAATATTACCTCTTTGGAAGAATATATTATAAAAGTAACATTAGGCTGTGGTTTTGGAGGAATGATACAAACCAGATGACCTTGGTGTCCACTATTGATTTGATTTAATCTAATTAAAACCCAAATGAAATGGTCTCTGATGAAATGCAGATGAGCAAGAACTCAATATTTTGGCTTCATAGTTCTTTGTCAGCAATGGCTCACATAGCAGTTAGGAGCATTATGAAATCTTTCTGACACTGACGTGCTCTCTTGTTTCCCGGTAGGAAAACCACTTACAATGTGGTTGCAGGCACCAGCCCTGAGCCTCACTGGGGTGGGCTGTCTGGCTGCGTGCAAGCCAGAAATGTACTTTTCCTAGTTGAAGTCCTAAAAGATCCCAATGTGCCATCTTGGCATGTCGCCTCAGGTCCTCATCAGGGCGTACTGCTTTTCATTGCCATACATAGACATGAAGGATGAGCTTCTGCACTGCTTTGTATAAGGGGGGTATAAAGCACTCTCAGAGCCACATCAGTGGTATGCAACTCTTTCTCATACCGTTCTGGGCGGGGCGGGTTGGCCAAATGTAAGTGCCTGTGGGAAGTATGAGGCAAGGGAGCGTCAGCTTGAGTTTCTGGCTTGGAGACTATACAGTGGGAGCTTGGGTTCCTACTGTTTTGACAGGGAAAGCCTAAGCTGGTGCTGGTAGAGGTATCTAAGCTCATGTGATTCAAATTGTTAGATAATAATTTCTAGGATGATGAGTTATCTTTATTGCAAGAGTAGCTACGTGCCATCAACACTTACTCTGCATGCAGCAAGTGAGATTGGGTTGCAGGTTTATTTTTGGGGCTGGGGGAAGAGATGCTTTCATTTTTTTGCTAGATCCCAACAGATTGTTGGGAGCTCAAGGATTAATCCTTAGAAATTAAACCTGTATGGTACTGAGCTAGAAGGACTTCCCTTTTTATACTGAGATTTCTGTTTTGTTTATATAATGTTTGTGAGTATGACTGAGACTATACCTGGTAGCTCTTGGTTTGTATGTGCTTTGGAGTTTTGGTAGCATGGATATAGTGTGTAAATCATTATCCTAAAAAAACAGTAAGGTATGTAAGGAGGTTTTACTTCTGCATAGTCTGGCTGCCTTGTGTATTTTTCTCTTTGGACACTAAGGTATTGAAACCATCACATAGATTTATGACTGACTTTGAGGACCTAGAGCAGCTCAACAAGTTTTTTTATGTGCCCATTTGCTATCTATTTTAAGTGGACTTGGTAGATACTTTTTACACCTGAGTCAGTGTATAAAGCCCTGAATATTATTCATGAATAAATTCTGTTTTGAAAGTATAACATTTATCAACTTTTCAGTCAAACAGAAGCATAATGTTAATATTAAGTCTTGATTTACTATAAAATTGACTATTGGGTATATAAAATATTGAATTTAGAATATGAAGTATACAGAAAAGTAGATAGCTAAGAGCTGCTTATGCGAGTCATCAGATTTAGACTGCGAGGTGTCATATCCTGAATGTGTCACACTCTGATTTTCTAGTTCAGTTGTTCACTACCAAAAAGTCAGTCTGATGGAAGCATTTCATTTCAACAAGTCACACATCATGGTCGCCATGTGTACTATATATTATTATTGTCTGTGTTTGTAATTTGGAGGTGGTAACATCTAAGACACACTATGCTAGGCACTATAGCAGCATAAGGAAGCCAGTCTCCTGCCCAAGGAGAGTTGTAAGCTAAGACACCAGACATTGATGGCGAGATTAGGAGTCCAAAAAAGAAAATCAGCAGTGTTGATATGGGCAGGTATTGGTAAGGTAGTAGTGATACCAAACTGTACAGTATTTATGGATGCAACAGTCATACTGATCTGAGAAAGGAAGAAAATAGGTATTTTAGCCTAAATTTTCAACTGCAAGTGTCTAATATCAAGTATTTAAATTAATAGCTGGGGAGATGTGAGAATCTCTTACCATTTCCACCAAAATTAACTGGCGTAGAAGCCTGAGGGCAGCTCTCACAATCAGGCCTGACTTTATGAATTCACATTTGGAGGTGTTGGCCTTTATATCCTCCTCACATGTAAGTGTGTTTCTTAGTAGTTTGCATCCAGCAGTTTCTTGTAAAGGTTGTTTATTTACTACATAATGTTAATTCTAGCAATTTGTCATGTTTCTAAGAGTATAGTCGGAAGGCAGAGCAAGATGAATGGAATCGTGGAGGAGAGACCTATATCTATCCACAAATAGAAGTTAAACAGCTCAGTTTTGCCAGGAGCATGAATATGTAAACCCTACACAAAGATCTGCAACATACTTTGTAATTCTCTTCCTATTTAAGGGCAAAGCCCTGGCTTCTAGGAACTGAGCTCAAGAGTGGCTTTCTGGTATTTCTGATGTAGTAGTGTTCAGGACTTGATGCTTACAAGAATGAAAACTTGGAGGCTGTCCATTCTTCTGAAGGATGCACTGGGAATTGCACTTTAGCACCTATGGAGAAGAAAAATCAAGTCAGACATGAGTTTTCTAGGTTATAAATTGCTTTCAATACTGTTAGCAAAGCTGCATCCTTCTCATTTTCTCTGTGTCTCTTTCTGCCTCTCCACACAGCTTTCTTCCATGCATTTATTAAATATTAATTAGATGGTAATGTACTCTATTAAATTACAGGAACATTCCTGTGATTTTATGCTTTGAACTTTGCAAAATCAGTAAGGAAATACATTAAAACACTAGTACAAATGTAGTGTAGATATATTCACTTCTGCCACATAAGTCTGTACTGAATTTGTCTCGTCATAAAACCTCTAGAAAATTGACATTTTTGCACAAATGCAATAATAAATAATAGAGTCATAACAAAGGGGAAACACTTGTTCTTTCAGCCTTCTTACTTAGGTAAGACACCTTTGGAGGATATAAAATATCTCAGTAATTGAAAGATAAATGTCAACAGAATAAAATGATATAAATAATGTTTCGAGGTCAAGTATATGTTTGCACATCTAATCTAGCCACCTTACGCACCTCCTGTGTGCCTGCAGGGATTGAGAAGGGTGCCATATGCCTGTGCTGAATTTGTGAAAGGGAAAAAGCGGCAGAGGGCTTCAATTTGCAGTAGTTTTTGTGATCAGCCTCCTGAAAAGAAGGTTTTGGCAACTTGTCATCATTGGAACTTACTGAAAAACAGTGAGAAACACCTCATTTACAAAGGAGCTTTATGGCTTACATGTGTTGATGCTGACCGCGTGGTAGCGTTGTTCTGGAAGCTCCTTAGGTGGTTTCTTACACTGTGGTTGTAGTTTGTGCCAGCTGCAATGACTGTGTCTGAGTTGTTGGACCAAGAGGTATTTCCTGCTTCTAAGGTCTGGCTGTATATCCCACCTATGCCACAAATTCATACTCCAACACAAACTTATTTGTGAAATTGTATGCTTACTTGTGAGTTCCTGAATTTATTTCATTTCTAACCATAATTGCAGATAGGATACAAGGCAGATGATAGATAGATAGATAAACTCACTCTAGATAAATAGCAAGTTACTGAATGGTATAAACACGCTGAGAATTTTGCATATTCCTTAGCAAGTCTTTGATAACAACAGCACATTGCAAGGTAAATCAGCTAGTTTGTAGCTCAATGGAACAAGAATTTGAAGACTTGGAATTCAGTAGAGGATAAGAATGGACACTCTTCCAGAGCGCCTTCTGTGCACCATGTTTTTTCCCATGCCAGTGCCCTGAAGTCTTCTCAGCCTCCCCTCTTCTCTGGATTAAGTGCTTCCTTGGGTCATTCTCCCCACAGGACAGTCCTTCCTTCTGTATTCTCTTGCTTGCCAGTTTGAAAATTTTGAGTTGTTTGCACAGGTCCCTCATTTCCTATCTCGACTATGTCTTCATGTCCTCTGAGCTCTGCTGTCCCCTTCACGTGCATCACTAGATCTTCACCTTTGTGAGGTGTGTTATACAGCACTTGTGGCATAAAGATATTCTGGCAAATCTTCAGCCTTCCAGGTTTGGCATCCTGTCACTTTTATGTCTCGAGAAAATATTTCTATGAAGGCAGCTGCAAGAGTGTGCCCCATACTCAGATAGTTCACAACTTATTTGGGAAAGTGTCCTTAGAGAATAAAAGTGGCACTGTTACTGTTTTATCCATTGTTAATTTAGAAGATGCTTGCCATGAAACCTATGCTTATTTGAAGCATAAGTGCATATTATTTGCTTGGACAGTTACAATATCCCTTCTGTCATATATACAGGTTACTAAAAATGTTAGTTCAGTTTTTCATTACTTATTCTTTGTGCAGCTGCTGAAGCAAAAGCTTTGTTGTAATGCTGCCTACACAAGTTTCTGACATAGAAGAGAACTACTAACAAGTATCGTTAGGATGCTAAAAAAATCCAGTGTCCATTTTGGACTGCATTAATTATAAACTCTGAATCCGGAACATGGACCCCACTTCATGAGCTCAATTCCATAACCTTCCATGAAGGTATTTTCTCTTGTAGACATGTTTTTTTGCTTATTCTTAGTGTTACTGTAATGTGTGTGCAATCTCAAAGAAAAAATGGCATCCTGCACTCGTGAGCTGAACATGGTACAGAATCAGGGAACAGTAGTTCTGCAACAGACAGAAATACAATTGAGTTGCATTATATCCTATGTGGCATTAGTGAACGTATGAATTGATCCGATGTTACTTTTTCTCCCAGTTGTCACCAGATGGATCACCACATTTATATAGCACGAGTCATCTGTCTTATTTCTACTTTATATTTTCCAGTGTGAAGTAAACAGCACTAAGTAAAAAGCACAATGGTTCAACACTCTGTGCTGATTTATGGACACATGCAGTACAGCAATGAAATCTGAAGCAATTACAGTGTAAAAGAAAATAATGTCATCTTTGTGTACACCAGGAAACCTGAAATTGTACTACCAGTTTTGAGTGAATGTGCAGTGAAGTCCTTTCCCACAAGAGGATTTTAGTATCTAATTAACAGCACCGTTTCTTGCTCTGATTCGGACTCCGACCCCAAACAAAATATTAGGTGTGCTCCATACTTGGTTGAGGGAGTAAAGACTGGTCTAGTCAGTGGTTCACTCACACGGCCTTTACGTTTCCCTGCTGGAGCGCGGAGGGTCCATTTCCTTGCTTGCCTCCTGTAAGGAGGGAGGTGTAGAGTATCTCCTGCTTAGGATGCATGCACTTAACTCCTGTTAATCCTTTTGGGAGTTACACTGTCGTATCAAAGTAAGTATATACTTTTAATCTCTAAAGCAGCCCTCCAAGAGGAACTGGAATTTATAGGTCTTATCAATTTGCAGCAGTGCAGGTGAATAAAGAGAGTCTTTAAAATAAAGCAACTGCTGACTCAGCCTAGATAGAGGCTTGGGAGTAAAACTGAAAATTCAGCAGTGCTAGTCCCTCCTCATCTATCAGCTGATTGAAAGTATTACCCTTTTCCTGCTAATCCTCAGAGACTGGTGTAATGTAAAGAATTGGAGATATGGGTGTCTAAATAACAGGAGATCACTAGTGTTTGGAGACCCTTTAAAGGGTAACTCCTCAGGGTATCCTCCCACAGCTGATAGGGAGAAACTCAAAATATTAAGGTTTACTTTACAGCTGAAAGCTAACAAGACTGTTCGGGTGAATTCAGTAGAGCTCACTAACATAGAGATGGTTCAGCTAGATTTCCTTTGCTATCAAAAAGTGGTAGGAGCATCTGCACTTGATCACTTTTATTTTTTGGTTACTTGGGAAAAGTGAGGTTCAAGAGTCATCCTAATTTGAATAACAGCTATCCAAATAGCTCACTGCCAATACGTGTTGAATAACAGTATCATTGTGTAACATCAGATTTATGTAATATGCTATTGTCAGATGATACATAATAGAAATGCAAGCTTGTTGTATGCTACTGGGATGAGCACATTTTGAATCCACATTTGAGGGCCAACCTTAGTTAAATGAAAGATCACTTCAACCCACAAATAATTATGTTACCCTTCTAATCGTCCAAATGGCTCAAACGTCTGGTTAATGTTCATAACTATGTTGAAAAATGGATCCCAACATACAGCTTAGGAATAAACAGCAAAGTTGGAGATGCTGTTCCTGCTGATAATTTAAAGTCAACATACTTTCAGAGAGTTATGTTACTTTCCTTAGGTACTGGTGATAGGATGAGTAATAGGAAAAAGTATAGTGGAATAAGAGGGATCATGTATAGAAAATAAATATTATTTCATAGACTTAATAAAAAAGAGCAATGGTGTCTTGAAACGGTGGAAACATTCAATGGGGGTTCTGATATTCTGTCAGTTCATTTCTAGTATCTGGTGCTTGACTGATTCTAGAAAATAATGGCCTTATAGTTGTGTCAATATTTGTTTCTTTCTAGTTGTCTAAAACCATTCTGGGTGTTAGATGTTACTCAGGGTGCTTTAAGAACCAGAAGCTTGTTCTTACTTAGGCAGGGTTTTTTTCAGGTACCATTCACAAGTGTTACTTCCTGGAAGAAACTAACTACATTCATTTTTGTATGACCATATTGCAGCCAACTTCTTAGTTTTAAAATGATAAATGATATTGAATGTTATATATTAAGGATGCAGAAATTCCAATATTTCTGGGTTTTATTCTGATAACCCATTACACATTGCTTTTGAATAAAATGTACACCTACCTACTAAATGCCTACTTCACTATGTAGAATGCAAGAAACAAGTACTACGAATGGAATTCCATGCCTGTAGTTGTAGATTTGGAGGCATTTTGAAATTGCAAATGCAATGAAAAAATGCAAATAAAAACCCTCTGTGCTTGCAGATATTTATGGAGAAATTTCCTGGATCATTAAATGCCTCTTTTAATTCATAACAATGAAAAGTAGCAAGGTGCACCTGGTGTTTCTGATGGAAGAAATCACACTTAATTTTTTCAACTTCCTAAAGTTTAACATATCCATGATCTGAATAATAGCTTTTACAGCAAAAAGCTTTATGGGTTTGTTCTGAAGGCTGATAACATGAGACAAAATATCAGAGCAATTAAGTGTATACATAAATCCAGATAACAACAGAGGGAAAAAAAAGTCTTTAAAAATCTTCATGAACCTGGAACATGTTTTGGTTACTGTTCTATAGAGAGAAAATACTTTTGTAAGAACTTACGATATCTGCAGTTAAATTACAAAGAAGAAGGCATTACGCAAAATGAAGAAATGTAAATCTGAAGTTTATGTTCATGACTTCAACGTCTAGACATCTGTATTTCATCTCAGAAGTGAAAAAAAAGCTGAACCTAAATCAGCTGCTATTCATTATAATTTACATGCATGTATGTAGTTAGAAGTGAATGAAACAGTAGAAAAATATAATTTACTGTCTTTTCTTAAAGAATTGTCTGTAAACTTTTTGTGTCTTAACTTACAGTTGATGTCCTTCAGGGACCAGAAATTGCAAAACAGGTCCTGGCATGAGTCAGGAGACTCCATTAGAATGTGTAGCAATGCTCGTGTGTAGCATTGGGAAATTTTGCCCTCAGATTGGTGTTAAGTGAATTCCCCAGCAATACCAGCTGTCCTTTTCTGGAGCTAGCTGCCGATGTTTTTAATGCTGGTAACCTAAATCCATGTTACAGCCCAAGACTGCTGTTGTACAACTCAGTGCGTGGGTGACTGCTGCCTTCCCTATTCCCCTGACCTTTTCCTTGTTTGAGTGTGGAGTCAACCATGTTAGATTGAAATGCCTTCACTGTTGATTTAAGATAAAAAAAGAAGATTTTGCATTGGGGTGTTAAGTTTAAGAAGCACTCGTGGGCTCCATTTAGTTCGCTTTGCTGTTGTCATGGTAATCTCCAACATGGAGGTGGTAAAAAATGGCCTGAGGTAATAACATTTGCAGCTCTTCCAGCTGCCTGCAAAGTAAATACATGTCTGTGACCTTAGATTCTAGGATGTAGTTTTTTAATAAATGATGAATTTCAATCCCTGAAAAAAATATAAATTTTAAAAATTAACCCTTTGAAATGTGTATTTATTTAAGTCTATAGGACCATATTTTAATTCCAGTGTAGTTAGCAGCATTGAATGTGACTGCATGTTTATGCTTTGAGGATGTAATCTCAGTTCTTAACTTTCTCCAGGCAGACTCTAAGATCCTGTAATCCTCCCAGGTCCAGCAGTAGAGACAGTCTTGTAAATATAAGAGTTTTCTCCATAAATCTGTCCTTCAAAAATAAATCCATGCAATTAGCCTCCTATCACTCTGTTCAGCACTTACTCCTGCAAATGTAGTCACAGGGGTTGGAAGGGACCTCTGGAGATCATCTAGTCCAACCCCCCTGGCAGAGCAGGGTCACCTAGAGCAGGTTGCGCAGGACGGCGTCCAGGCAGGTTTGGAGTGTCTCCAGAGTCGGAGACTCCACCACCTCTCTGGGCAGCCTGTTCCAGTGCTCTGGAACCCTCAAAGGAAAGAAGTTCCTCCTCATGTTTAGATGGAACTTCCTACGGTCAAGTTTGTGCCCATTGCCTCTTGTCCTATCACTGGGCACCACTGCAAAAAGACTGGTGCCATCCTCCCGGCAGCCTCCCTTTACGTATTTATAAGCATTGATGAGATCCCCTCTGAGCCTTTTCTTCTCCAGACTAAACAGACCCAAGTCCCTCAGCCTTTCCTCATAAGAAAGATGTGGGCTTCATACTTGTGCCCCTAAGCATGCATATCTGAGAGCTACCATCTTTGTGGCCCTCTGCTGTACCCTCTCCAGAAGTTCCCTGTCCTTCTTGAACTGGGGAGCCCAGAACTGGACACACGACTCCAGGTGCGGCCTCACCAGGGCAGAGTAAAGGGGGAGGATAACCTCCTGTGACCTGCTTGCCACACACCTCTTGATGCACCCCAAGATGCCATTGGCCTTCTTGGCCACAAGGGCACATTGCTGGCTCATGGTCATCCTGTTGTCCACCAGGACTCCCAGGTCCCTTTCCACCGAGCTGCTTTCCAGCAGGTCAGCCCCTCACCTGTACTGGTGCATGGGGTTATTCCTCCCCAAGTGCAGTACCCTACACTTGCCTAATGAAGTGGGTCAAATTTAGATTAGGTCAGGGATGTAATTTCTCTGTCTCTTTACATCTGTGATGCTATTTAAAGATGTCATATTATTGACCTAAATCATAACTTACCAGATGGTTTTTTTCCTATAAGGATTGGTGAGGCTTTCTGATTACAAGGTGAATGAAATGAGGATAAAAAAGTGCATTGCTGGAGGGGCTGGAGAACTTTTTTCAGTCTTTGGATTTTCTGAGGTGCTATGTGAGGAAACTGTGAAGGATAAAGGAAACATGTAGTGTGTCCAAGGCCTCTAGTTTCTTCTGCAACGCCTTAAAGGAGTGTGAAGAAGATGGACCATTTCCCAAATCTTTTGTTTGAGAGCCATGCTCGAAGGCTCTGTGAAGAACATTCTGTTGGTACCTGGGTACCAAGATAATAGGAGATTCTTCCAGCAGGCCTCAGATTTCCTTTGTGCCCGCTTGTGTTGCTACTTAGGCACATGAAATGACCTTAGAATGGGCATAGTCAACAAGATGACTTGTGGAATGTCCATTGGGATCTGAGGTTGTATTGGCAGTGTATGTTGCACTGCCTTACCTCCCTGCAGCTCAGAAAAATCGCCTCTTGCATATCAGAATAATCCTTCCTTTAGGTGACATTTCTGCCTTTATCTAGCCCTTCTTACATTTACTTCACTCTTCTTAATCCATGAAATATGTTCCTTCAGCACTGGAAGCAGACCTGCAGATGTATGTCACTGGCCCCAATTCAGACTGTTGGAAGGCAGCAGGCTGGTTGCTGCAGAACTGTCCCAGCAGTTAAATCTGTATCTGTCAGAGCTGATGTTTCATTTCTCTGCGAATTTCTCTATTCACATCTCCAAACCTGGAAACTGAGTCTTGGAGCTATATGAGTCAGTGATCACAGTTTTGCAATTTGGACCTGAAAGCTTAGGACCATTCTGGATTAGGCTTTCATCTTGGACAACCTGTATCCAAGTCTTAGCCTGCATGGCTAGGTGTGGTTCCTATCTGTAATGCTTGCACAGCCAGCAAAACTGAAACAAGTTCTAGGTAGTGATCACTGAGTAGAAGATTTATATACAGAATTTAGGGTACAGTCAAGATTAACTAGATTTTAGCTGTACTCCTGCATATATCTAAGTGATCTGATATTTTATCACTTGATATATGAACTGAGCTAACTTGATGAAAAAAGATGTTATATGGGAAGTTACAACATAGCTGCTGTCATCGGTTTTGAATGTAAGATGGAGACCCTTAGCATGCATAGTTTTTCCATGGGAAAGATGGAGGTTTGTTGAGTGCAACATGTGGGATTTCATGGCAGGTGTTCCTGAGGTTCTCCTGAAAGGTTTCCCATAGAGCATGTGAGTGGAGCTAGCCAGATATCCTATGAGCCAGCATTGGTATACATGGAGTTGCTTTAAAATGATGCAAAGGGAAATAGATTTAATTAAGGCATATAGCTCTGGGTGCCTTACAAGCATCTAAATTTGTTCCTGAAAACAATACTGAGCAGAGTTTTGGAATTTCTGTCATTTAATTGAGAAAGCCATACAGCATCTGTGGAATTCTATGACTTGAACTCACACAGGAGGACTAGAGGGCAGAGTCAGGCAGTTGTTTGGTATGCATTTTACAGGCTCAGTTTCGGTCTGATCTTAAAGTTGTAGCTAGGTGCACTTAACCATACATCAGTGCCTCTATGGGTAATAAATGGGATGGCAGAGGTCTGGTGTTTAACAAAATATTTTTTTTTGCTGCAGAGTCTTCCTGGGCAAAGGATTGTATTTGAATGATCTGATGCCGTTTTATTCTTTCTTTCCCCTGGTATGAAAATTGTGAAGAGGGAAGGAGGGGGAAGCTACATTTTTAATTGTCCCAAACAAAATTGAAGCATTAACCAAGTTAACTGCTTGTTTCAGAATTGTAAGTGATGCAAACATATAAGAAGTTCGTTTTCCACTATTTTTTGTAACTGCTTTGCTTTATGCTATTTTCTGTAACTTGGTAATTATAAAACAAGTATTACTGATGGTGGCTTTGAAACAGGAACATATAGTAGTTTATTTAGCATCTCCTCCTTCTCCTTTAAGATGCCTTAAGCTACTGGAAAATTATTTATTATGTCACAAAATTTCCTGCCTTATTAGTTAAAGGAAAATATTCCCCTACAGTTATTTTCACATGTAATGCTAATTCCCATATTTCACAAGCTGTTTGCAGTTTAAACTTAATCATATTTGCCTCTCCGTCACTAAGGCTTTTCAGAATTACCTTAGAGATCTAGATCTTATTTGGATATTTATAGATTTGACATATAATTAGATTTGACATATCATACTTTGTTTATCTCAGTTAATGCCTAAAGGCTTGATTCTGATCAGAGATCTGCAAAGGCAGAGCACCAAATTTGGAATAAACTCTGTATCAGAGATGCTAATAGCAGTCTCTGTCCAAAATAGTTACTCTGCTCTCCTCCTGTACCCTAAAATGCGTTAGGTTGGAAAGATGTGTTTGTATTTTGTTTAGAATGAGACAATGGCAGGAAGTGGAGCCAGTCTGCAGGATTTTAGTCTTTTGTCCTGGTGCTCTCCATATATTATTGTATAGCTAACATATGAATACATTTTATTTACTGGAATAAATATGGCTTTGAACCTTCAAATATACTCTGCCACAAACAGACCTGACCACTTGTACTTTTGCTTTGTATTTTTTCTTTCTATTTTTAATAATGCAGAAATCCAGATATAAGATTTGGCTTTCCTGGAAAGTCAGTCTGGACTGGTAGTACTCCCCAGAGAACTTTATTCTCATGGATAAATGAATTAATCATCACCCAGATGTTCTGGTTTACCCCCGGTAAATGAAAAATATTTTTGCTTATCTTTCTTCACTTGCATTCTCCAAGGATAACTCTAGGCATGCAAATGCCATGAATTCACGTATTTCTTTGCTTCGAAGAATTTTGGTATGGTCATAACCACACTACAGATACTCCTCATAGCATTACAGCTAGTGCTGTAGTACTGGAGAGCATTATGATATGCATTGGCTGGCAATGCATCAGATCTTACTGCTGAGTTATTTGTGTTTGGAGCGCACTGAATTAAATATGGAAAGTGTTATGTTTCCTGGTCTTGCATGTGTTGGCAAAACTGTCATCATCCTCTCCCCAGACACATATTTTCATCAAGAGATTTGGTAATGTGCTAGTATCTGTCACCAAGTTGATCTACCATGTTGGTCGTGAAGGCTGGTCATACTTGAAAGCAGGAACACTTAGGTGGCTTACAATGGTTCGCCCACATTTAGTAAAAGGAATGGGGAACCTTCTGTGTTCAGCTCTGAGAACAGAGTATACAACAGGAAAACCCTGGTGTAAATAGGTTCGTGTGTGTACTGCTTTTGGTTGAAACTCTAAAATATATTTGCCAGAAGATCAGAGCTGGTACTCCATCTCAGAGCTGGGACACTTTGTACTCTAGCCAGGCTTTGCACTTCCCTAATTTCGGTATTGTGTAATGCAACCTATGCACTCCAGTTGTTAGGGAATCTATTTCAGCTTCCTAATTGTCTATTTGTGGCATTTGAACCCTGATCAGAGTAAATTAAACTCAATGGCCACATTCAGACTTCATGGCTGCTACCACTTTTATGAAAGGGGCCCTTTTAAAAATGTGTAAGACTCCCAAAATGTTTATATATAGGCAGTCTCTTTGAAGACACGTAATGCATTTGTGGATTTCCTGAATGAGATGAAGTAGGGGAGAGGTATTTTTGAATTATCTGTTTTAGCAATTTGAAAATTTGGGATTGTATTTTGAAGGTTATTTATAATGTTATATTTTTATGGAAAAACAATATGCTAAATTAAAGTTTGGTAACATGCAATACAGCTTTGGGCTACACTTAAAAAGAACAATACACATATTCTGCAATTCTCATAAAAATACATGCACACAGACTGATTTCTCTGGTCTAACCTTTAGATGCAGAATGCTGGTTTAGTATTCATAAGACAGAGGATAATGTCTTGCTTTTTAAGTTTGGGTGCACTGTAGAAAAAAAAGGGTTAGTGCTGAAAATTACTGTTTCTATAGAATTTAATTTCTTATTGGACTGTTTGTGTGGTTCTGGAGAAATATGGCTTTATTAAGAAAAGACAAATGAATATCCTTTCCTTATTATTCAGAGGTTCTGCATACACTAATTAGTACTATGTTATTTCTCAGATTTTCAAATTATAGTGTACAAATAAATTTTAATTGCTAATGATTTATACAAAAGTTATTAATTTCATTATTACAGAATGTTGATACTGTGGAAGATTATTAATGTGGTAAGTATTTTAGGCAAGAGTAGGGCAATAATTATTGTTACTATTAGTATTCCAGTGTTATCCAAAATCTACTGAGCCCTTTAGAAATGCAGAGGACAGCACAGCTTGCATCTTAAAAAATGCATAAAGCAGTGAGAACAGATGTATATGCAGAAAGTCAGATTGATGCTAGGCAAATGTCTCATTATTTACAAGTTTGCTCCCGTCTGAGTCTAAATTTAACACATTTGTGATATTTAAGCTGTTGCTGTCTGCTCTAATACATCTAAGTCAGGAGTGACCAATCTGTGGCTCTTGAGTAGCCTACATGCAGCTCCCTGCCAGGATTGTGTGCTGGACCGTGGTGAAGCTGCCCATCACAGGCATCAGTGGATAAATAAACCCCACAGCTGTGGGAGCTGGTGGATGCCACCGAGGCCAGCCAGACACCCCAGCACAATGCTCACACCCAGCCCCGGTTGGTCTGGGATGGAAGATGCTCCTGTGTCATCCTTTGGGTATGAACTGCTTGAGAGCTTTGCACCTGCTTCCCTGCTCCACTGCCTCCTAGCGCCATGCGGGGACGTGCTGTCTTCTACCTTCACCCTCATGAAGCTACCGATATGTTACATGTAGCATTAGGATGTTGGGCTGCTTCTAGCCTTTTTCCTCCAACAGTTCGGGCTAGATGAACGTGGGCTTCATACTTGTGCCCCTAAGCACGCATATCTGAGAGCTGCCATAGGGAAGAAGACTGCCTCCAGGAGAGACCTGGCAGGGAGTGGGGAGCTTTTCCAAACATTTCAGAGCGGGTGATCCCATTGGAGTTGAAGCATGGAGGGAAGAGAGGGTATTATCAGTGAGAAATGTAACAAATGAGGCATGAATAATGCCTTCATGACTATTTGCTTTCAATTTGCTGCAGCTGGAGATCTCAGAAGTAAGGCTGGTGAGAGCTCAGAGGTGAGGCTGTGATGAGAAGCAGCAAGAGAGACCTTGTCAGAGGTGAACCTTCCAGGGAGCAGAAAGGAATGAGCGTGATCTCTGTCAGGCCAGTGTTCAGCCATGTCTCTGAATTGGGTTGGTGAAGGCACAATAGGAGGACAAAGAAAAAAAACATCTTAGATGCAATGTGAGGAAAAAAAGTACTAAGTATTGGACGTGACTTGTGAGGGTGAGGTAGGTGAGGAAAAGGGGTCAAAATTATGTTGGGCTATGTCAGATCCGCATAGAGAAGCATAAATGATCCTGGAGGAGACAAAAGAGCGCTGTTTTGCTGTGGTGAGTTTGAGCAGATACTGTGAAGTTATGAGTTAGGTTGATTTATGGAATTGAATAAACAGAGACAGGCAATCACTGAAGAAGCAGCTTTGCTTTGAGTCACCTATACAAGACTATTACCTAGCAGTCTTTGAACAAGCAAAGTTGCAAAAAAAAAAGAGAAGAAAGGCAGCTTCAAGAGGAGGAATTTTAGAAAAAGCCATGTGAGGCTTGGGTGTTGCAGAAGAGAGGGAATCAGTGAATATTGGTAGACAACTGCATTTGACTGAGCCGAAAAACAGAACGACCATTCTCACTGTTTTCCAGTTTCTCAGCTGATGGTAAATTAATATATGTCGATTGGTTTGAATTTACAACAGCTGAAAATCAGACCTTCGATACTGAAACAGGGTGGCATATGTAAAATGGACAGAGAGATCCAATAAATAACTTATTTGACCTTTATATATTATTTATAAAGGCCTACGCATGCAAAGTGCTAAGCACCCTCCATTTTCAGTAACCAGCTTGCAGGAGCTACTCATAAAAGCATTGCTTCAGTCTAGCAAGGAAGGAAGCCAGGTTAATGGGGAGATTTACCCCAGAAAGTAGGATATGGTGTGTTCTGTTGCCTTATTGACATGAACCAGCTTTGTTGTGATACCCAAAAAAAAGATTTTAAATAAATAAATTCAAAAAGTAACTGTGCCTGTGTGGAACTGGTGGCAAAATAAAATAAGAAAAAAACCAAACCTGAAGTCCTCTACTATAGATTAATTTAAATATGGTTTAAGACTTTGTCTGTAAGATTAAAAAAAAAAAAAAACAAACAACAACCGTAAGGCAGATAAACCTGAAGTTCTGGTTTGTGCAAGGGTGTTAACTGAGGCTGGACCATCTAGGAAACTTATAGTAGGTCAAGCAATTATTTATATATGGTACCACATTCACACCAAAGAGAAACAGCAAATGGAAGCTGTTGCAGTTGTGTAATTCCTCACGGGTTTACAGTCACAGTCAGGATTTGCAGGATTCTGCACTGGGTCATTTTCATGTCAGTGTTGTTTTTCCCCTTCCTCACAGAATTTTCCCAGTGTTTAGTTTGCAGTTCAGTGTGTCTGAGGCAGCAGAGCTTTTGCCTCTGGTTATGGGGCAGTTCGCCTACACGCTGCAATGGCAGGATACGTCCTTCATATTCGTCTTAAATCATGCCTTACCTTCATTCTGTGCCACTTGATTGTACAACTTGTGCAAGCCTAAGTATTGTTTTTATCCTTCTATTATTTAAGTATATTCAGACTAACAGCTACTATTTTTCCATCCTTTATAAATGTTTTTCTGATTGCATATGCTTTGAGGAAGAAAATTTAAAATTAATTTTTCTTTCGTTTTTTTTTCTTTCTCCCCTCCCTTTCCTTCTTCCCTTTTTATATTTGTATTGGTTTTCTCTTAAAAGCGTGTAAAAAAGAATCTCATAAAGAGTGTGGTGGGTTGACCTTTGCTAAGGGCCAAACACCCACCAGCTGCTCTCTCACCCTCCCCCTCAGCAGGAGAGCGGAAGAAAACAAAACTCAAAACTGCTGGGTAGGGGTAAGGAGAGGGAGATTCCCTTGCCAATTACTGTGATGGGCAAAGCAGACTTGACTTGGGGAAAATTAATGAAGCGCCTTTTCCTAGGCTCACCCTCACTCCTTCGCTCCTGAGCGCTTTCCCCCTGCCCTGAGTGGCTCAGCCGCCATCTTGCCTGCGGGGTCAACTGTGCCCTGTGGTGGGGCTGGCTGGAACCAGCCTCTCCTCACAGCAGCCCCTGCAGCCCCCCTGCCAGCACCTGGGCACCGACACCCCATACAAAGAGACACAATGCAATTAAAACATCCAAAAGAATATTTTTCTTCCCAACCCCAGGTACGTTTTCTCCATTCTGTTTTCCAGCAATTCTGGACTAAAGCTTTTTCCTCTGTGGATGTGGGGGGACGTCTATGGAAGGTCACTCTCTCTTTATATAAAGTTGATATTTTTCAAATTATGTTATTTGATTCCTAAACTACTGCTGCTTCTTGCTCAAGTTTCCCTTTTCCCCCTGGTTGTTCCCTCCATATTTTTTTCCCTTATAATCAACTCTTAAATAAGGTTTACTACTCTGTAGTTATCAGAATTACTCTGCCATTTGGTGGACTGTTAGAGCTTCCCCATAGCTTTTGTTAAGTATAAACGGGCTAGTCCTATCACCAGACCCATACACATCTTCCTCTTCTCATGTGCTAATGAACCTGGTTGATGCCTGAGTCCTCCACAAACCCTGTTGGAGACTCTTTTTCTCTTTTGGACAGCATTACCGATTCCAGCTTTCTTCTTGCTAGGCTTGTCTGTTGCCTTCAGGAGTAAACTTGCCTTCCTTCTTCGGCTTCCTTTTCTGTTTTCCATGGGCAAGGTTGTTTTCTTCAGCCTCAGACATTTGGTTGTACACTGGCATAACTATACTACCTACTTCACATATTTCACTTCTTTTAGATGAATGTTTCTGTCTTACAGGTTTTGCAAATATAGATATATATATATAACATTTATTATATATATTATATTTTATGTATTATATATAATATATTAACATTTCCCCTTCTTATACTTTAACCACTGTTATAAAGCATAAAATGTCTTTCTCAGATTCTAGCACTGTACTCTTGATTGAAAATTATAAATGTTTCTCCTTAGTATATGAACTATCCTATATTCTGATGATTTCAACCTCTTCCTTTTTCACAGCCACAGATCATTTAATTATTGGAGTCTTCTGTCAATAGGGCAACTGAAATTGAAAATGGGAATATTTAGACTCTGAAGCTAATTTTTTGGGAGGAGCTAGTTAGACTTTCGTGATCTGAGGAAAGCTTAACAACATAAGTTGAGTCCATCTCTGGACAGCTTGTGAGTTGAACATGCACTGAGCTGTGAATACCTGATTTCAGCTTAAAAAAATGTTATCTTCCAAAGTCTAAAAATATGATCACTTCAGGGCTCTATTTAACAAGTTGTTCAAAACCTGAGTCACCGAAGCTTAATTGCAGGACAACTGTTATTTTGTGAAATCCAAGTCAACTGTTCTTGTCTTAAAAAAATACTACTCTATATTGTTCTTTTAAAACTATTTTGATGTGCTTATTTCAACTGTTCATGGTGATGAAGGTATATGTATTATTTATGATCGCTGAATGTCAGGTGTATTTTCAGTTGCATAGCTCTCAAAGATAGACTGCTCAATTCATGTCAGTTTTTTTGAGCAGCACTAGTGTAAGTTACAGCCAAGCCACATGTTCAAAAGTCCTGTTTCTGCTTTGTTCATAAAGATTTTTTATATCTATGCAGCATTCTGTGAATAAACTAATCATTGTAGATATGATGAAGATCAAATAGTTGTATTAGATGGCATATGCTTAAATGTCTTTTGAATAACATCAGCTGGAAAATGAAAAAGACTGATGCCACTGTTCCTCCTCCCCTCTACCCTCGCTGCAGCTCTTGTAGTGACCCTGGTCAAGAGGCCAGCAGAAAGGTTGTGTTCCATCATTGGAAATGTAGTCTGCCCAGAGAGCTCTGTCCCAAGTGAGAATGAAAAATTGATTTGAAGAAGGTAATGACTGAGGATAGACAATTCAGAAACAAAATGTTCTGAATCGGTTTAAAAAAAAAAAATTGTTTTATTTGAAATGTAAAAATTTCTTTCAATTTTACTGATGAAAAGATGGAAGTTTTCTGGTAGTTGAAGTGGTTGGCAGAGACTTCTAATTTCATTGAAATTATGCTTTCCTGATAATATTCCTATTTAGGACTTGTCAGAAAAAGAGATAGCTTTTTTGATCACATGGTACACTGTGACATTACCCTTGTGCCTCTTTTATTGAAATTAGAACCATTAGTTCTCATTAGGTATTTTTTTATATATATATTATTTAGTAGTCCTTGTTTTTTGACATGTGGAAGCTCATGAGATGAACAGACCAAAATTACAGAAAATAAGGTCTATAAGTAATCATCTGTGCAATGAAAAAAACTTAATGTTTACAAAATCCAACCCAGACAAATGTCACAATTTCTAATAACTTTTTCTCATGTTAAATATACAGAACAAAAATAATTATAGCAGATAATAATTTGAATGTGTGTATATAACTACCTTTTTACCTTGTTGTTTGTGTACTGTATAATTTTATGTTTTGTCCCTATTATATGTCTAAAAAATGTACATAATGTAGTAAATGTAATTTAAAGACAGTAGTCTCAGAAAAAAAGAGAAGGTATGTTGTCTTTGTCTGTGTGATGCAGTGCATACAATAGCACAAGGAAAAAGTTTGGCAGCATTCTGGATAAGAGAGGGCCCTCAGTATCAGAGACCACTTAAGGTATATCCCACTAGCTGCTTGATTTCCTGATTGCTCAGCATTTTGCGGAAGATTGGAATTACACTAAAAGCAAACTTACATGTTTTGTACAAATTATTCACTATTTCTTTGCTGCAGGGCTATTGCAAAAAACAACTTGCACTTTTCTAGTTCTCACAGAGGAGCTTTTATAATCAAAGGCAGTGATAACCTTGTTTCACCCAGCCAGATGAGTGTAAATCGAAACACCATGCTCAGCGCTAAATACCTGGTGTCAGACAAAATTTAAGCATCAGGAGGTATCTAAAGTACTGATGTTTTCCTGAGTAACAGTTAATTTCTTTATTTCTAAGGAAAAGCATTCCTATCCATCACACACCTCATAGTGAAGTGGTCTGTGCTGGTGGAGTCTTATCCTTCATGGAAATTTTAATTTCAGAGTTCAAAAAAATTCACCACTCCATTTCTTCTGGTGGTGAATCTAAACTTCTCTTAAATCTGACATACATCTGTGTGATATTCTTTAAATGGTAAACTGAAGTATATTTCAAAGAAAGACCTGCATCTATTTTTCCACAATCTTCCCATTAACTTCAGTGCATAGATTGCTTATAGAAGTCAGTCCTATGTCTACGTAGCCTCCTAATTTTGTTAATGAAGGAATCTGCTATGTCTGTGCAGGAACTGATTTCCACAAGTATTCTGTTACAGCTCTGTTTCACCATTTATTTCTTGAGGTAATATGAAGGTGTGACAGTAAATAGACAATAATACAACTGGGTGAAATATAGCCTCTAGAGCAAGCCCTTAGCCCTATTCTCACACGTCTAGACTTATGCCTTAGGCTGCGTACAGTGTCAAATAATCAAACTGTGTTGTTTAAAATACTCATTGATACATGTTGTTTTATTTTCTGATGCTGAGGGATGACTTCAGGCTAGATTTTGCCCTTGTGTGCACGCAGGCGATTCCCACTGACTTTGAAGCAAGGTGACTCCACACAGGAGCAGGATATTGTCCCTCAGCCTTTATGGCAATGCAATTATTTAATCAATTGGAGTTGTGTTTTTGGGACACCTCATAGTGCACCCAGTCAATAACAAATGATCAGTCAGTATTTCTGTGGGAATAAAATATGTTCCTTACGTTAATAACATTATGTCATAGGCTCATCCATGCATAAGCAGGCATGACTTTCATTTTGTTTCTACAGTTGCCTTACTCATGGTTCAAATTTGGCACAATATAGAAGAATGTGATTATCAAGTGCAAATATGATGTACTTTCAAGCCCATATTTTCAGAAGTATCTGTACATTTGTGTTCATTGACATTACCACTGATAGCCTAGGTTTTAAAGGTTTTGGGTTGGTGGTTGTTTTTTTTCCTAATAGCTATGCTGACTTTGTTCGTAGCAGTTAATTACTGCTTGCAAAGGGCAATGAAAATCATGACGTCTTGCAGGTAATATCTAGAGAAGGGCTTATTAACCAATATGTCATTATTTGCCAACGGTATCCTGAGCTGTATGAACAGGAGCGGAGCCAGTAGATCAGGAGAAGTTATTACCCGCCTAGAGCACTGGCCCTGTGAGGAGAGGCTGAGGGAGCTGGGCTTGTTCAGCCTGGAGCAGAGACAGCTTCAAAGGGACCTAACGCCAGCCCCCAGTGCCTATAGGGACGTCATCTAGGAGATGGAGCTGGGGTCACTGAAGTGGGACAGGGTGAGAAGATGAGAAACAAAGAAAATAAACTGAAACAAGAGAGGTTCAGACTGGATATTTAAAAAAAACCCAACAAAACAAAACAAAAAAAAACCCCAAAAAATAAACAAACAAACAAACAAAAAAAACCCAAAACCAAAATTGCCCCCATGAGGACAGTCAGTCAGTGGCCCAGGATGCCCAGAGATGTTGTGCAGTCTTTATTCTTGGAGGTTTTCAACCTTGACCAGGTGATGTCTTGAGCAGCCTGGTCTGGCCTCAGAGCTGACCCAGCTGTGAGCAGGAGGGCTCTGAGGACCTTCTGAGGTCCCTCCGAGGCTTAATCATCCTGTGACTCTGTTCATACCCTCCAGCCAGGTCACTTGAAATCTCTGTTTGCTTTTTCTGAATTTTGATCTCGCTTAAACTCAGGGATAAAAAGTAGCATGGTAAGGAAATCCTGAGGGGTTGTGCTGAGTGTGTCAGCACTCAGATCAGAGCATTATGACGAGGAATGTGATGCTGGAGGAGATTCCTTTAAGCCTCCAGTGCAGTCCTCCCTGTTCTCACAGACCACCACCTGGCAGGCCATCCCTCTTTTCTTCAGTCTAGAGGAAATGAGACAAGCAAATTAAGCAGCTAGTTTGTTTAAACTGTCTCTTCATAGTATTGTACTTGTACATAGAGGAAGAATTATCCAGCAAAGCATGGATGTGAAGTAGATGATCTGGACATTGATAATCAAGAAAATACAAGAAGTACATTAATAAGACTGGATTTTTTGTAGCTCCTCAGTGTGATTTCGGTGAAACACACATTAAACCTAGTAACACTTGGAAGGAAGTAAATTGACCCTACCTAGAATATATTTGATCCCTGACAAAGGAGTAGTTGGTGCATCTCTTTCTGAGCTGTGTAGGTATAGAAGCATAAGTATTGTGGAAATGCCACAAAAATAAGCTAAGAAAGAGACTGTAGAGAAAGATTTTAAAAAGACAAGTTTTCTGTGCTTCTATGTGTTATTTCTTTTTCACAGCAACTCTTCCACTTCAAATCAAGCTGTGAAAAATACTTGATTCTGTGGGTTTAGTAGCATCTATGTTCCTTTGTGTACCCATAAACAAAACAAATTTGTCAGGCTAGGCGTAGTCAGTTTGATTCTGCATAGTTCTGTAGGAGAGAAAAATGTTTTATTCTGTACATTGTTCCTGACTGATTGAGTTAGGGATATGATGTCAACATTTCATTTAAACCTTTGGTTGGTTGAAAAGACCTTTACACAGCATGATCAGCATTTTCTAAAGTTGAAGAATGATTATGTCCAGAAGTTGAATTTGGCCAGTAATTGCATATTTGTATAATAAAGTCATTGTGGTACCTAGTTACTAATGAGTTTTGTGTATGTTAGAAATGAAAAGATCATAAAACATTTTCATGACAAATATAATGTGACTTTTTAAAAACATACATGTTGTGGTAGCTTTAGGCTCCGAGAGTTAATAGGTTTTAATCGCAGAGGTACTTTTAATAAATATTCTAGTTTATATGCATTAAAAAAGATGTGTTGCAATCCTTATTCAGGAAAAATTTCCATATCTGTTAATGAAGTTTTTCCTGAAACAGAACATAGAGTAAGCAAGATAATCTCAGAGAGGAAGGAAGATCTTGCTTTATAACAACTATTTTGAGTAAGTCTTGCTGGAACCATTAAAACTGTGGAAAAACTGTTTTTAATATTTTTTTATCTAATTTTATAACTAAAAAGTTTGAACATTTTCTTAAAAACTCTACCTACAGCAGTCTGCCTTTCTCCAATATGCCTATAAGCAATACCAATCCATTATTCTAAGACAGTCAGTTTGATCCTGCAGAGCACTGTGGAGAAAAGCAACGTGTACAGAAGCATTTCTGCACTTCAGTTTCGTGTGATTGATTTAGTTTGGGTGCACGTTGCCACAGTCACATTTCATCCACCAACTCTTCAGCCACTGTTAATGATTTTTTGTCATTTTTCTTTTTTGTATATAGCAACAGACTATCTGGGAATTATGAATGAATTTATGCTAATTAAGACAATAAAGTAGTTTAAAGATACACAAATGTTAATAGGATTTGAAATAAGAGGTAGCTTGAGGCCACTGCTGTAGCTAACAGGCCATTTAAAAATTATTAGCATCAGGCCCAGTGGACCAGTAGTAAAGTACAGCTGCCATTTTAGTACAGTATCAGAGGTAGCAGCCCCTAGACCCTGAGCTTTACTCCAGTGATCACAGCTGTGAACTGTGCTGAACAAATTTTGCTTATTCCTGCAAATGCCAGCATAGAAGCTACTAGCCTTACATAATGCCTGGGGTGATATATACAGTATTTTGTTATTTGTAAAGCAGTCTTTACAGCAAATTAATTTAAGTACATCAACAAAGATGTGTTCTTGCATTATTTACATAAAGCTGTTAAATGTTTTATTAATTTTCAGTGCTGTTTTTTGCAGACTAAGATTGATATATGAAAGAAGATGGAGTATATTCCTCACTTTATTGATTGAACAATCCAATGAAGTGAAGGACTCTGCTTTGGTCAGCCCTAAAGTCCAAAAATAAAATGAAAAACAAGGGTTTCATTGGAGAAGGCTACTATTTGAACAGCAAAAGAAGTTTACATAAGGTGACAGCTGTTTTAAATCTCCTGTGATAACCGTGACAAAGAACAGTATTTTGTAACAGCAAATTCTCTTTGACAGTCTGCCTCCTTTTCCCCCAGGCCCCACAGTACACCCACCTTTGGTCCATTCACAGAGATAACAGAGTGCCAGCCAACCAGTCTCAGCTCCCTTCTTATCTGCTGCTTTTCTAAAACCATCACCAGCACATTTTCGAGCTTTGTAGAAATCCCAGTTATAGACAAGCCATTTCAAAATGCCTTATGGATGAAGCCCCCCTGTTCCTGCCAAAGATATGAGAGAACAAAATGAGAGGGCATGTGCTCCTGTTTTCAATTAGTGAAGTTGTGGAAATACTTAAGACAGTACCTGAAAACCTGGCATAAAGAAAACAGGATTAGCTGAAAACTCAGAAAGAAACGAAGGCAACTGAAAAATGTATTTCTGTTACTGCTTTCTTTTTGTTAGGCAGTTTCCAAGTACAATAAATCATGATCTCTGCATTGAGAAGGTAATTTTTTTGAGAAATGAAGAAAACTCATTGCATGTAGAAAGATGTGAAGCAGTGCATAAAACTGAATATTAACAGCTGTTTTAGGCTTTGACCAGCCATGCCCTCTCACTTAAGTGGATCTGAATACATTTTGCTATCTTTTTATTATGCTTTACAGATTATTATTCTCATTTATAAGCTCACAATCTGCCAGTGTCATAGGAAGAGAGATGGAAACAGCATTATTGTTTGTTGTGCCAAGAGCAGGATAGGAACCCAAATACCTGCATCACGGTGCACCTAAGCAGAGCAATGAGCAGATAGTTTTTGAGATACAGTTTGATTTCTTTGGGTTTACGATTTTAAGCCCATAGGTTGTACAGCCATCTTTTTGTGTATTGGGAAATACCATGAAAGAGAACTGTGATTGCAAGAAAGATTCTGGCATTACTGTAGTCAACGACATAATAATGCAATTTAGTGTCATCAATTGATTTTAATGCAAGTTAGCAATTTTGCTCTTAGAGGAGAATATGAGATATGCTAAGCAATTTCTGCCTATTGAAAGGTTGTGTTGTGTTTCAGAATGGCTACTTGAGTTAAGGGAAGATAGGTCATGCCGAGCATTCAAAACCTTTGCCTACATTCTACAGGCTGCTTTTAGTGTGGTAGCTATTAGGAGGTCCAGTTTGGGATAAAGACACCATTTTGTTAGATGTTTCACAAATACAGAGTTACCAAAGAGATGTTCATTCATAACAGAACTTACAATGTAATTATTTCATGTGAAACAATGTTTTGTGGGCAGTAACTATGCTTTATGACACAACGTAAATATTTTCCTCTCATCAACCATTAGGTTCTCAGACAATGGCACATCTGTTTCTGCAAGTATCTCCTGCCCCAGAATTTAAATGGAATAAACTCCCCTAGTTAAACTAAATGTGGAGAACTTATATAAGTAAGACAAATATTTTTTAGCCACAGTTATAAAGTTATGTACTTTTATTTGGCTTATCTGCCTATTTTTTTTAAAGACAACTAAGCTAACATCTATCCCATTTTATAGTAGAGATTTCTATGTGTTTAACATAAACAACTGTATAGTTTGCATTAGAATAAAAGAATTCATGATCCCCAGAAATAGAAAACATGCATACATATTTTTATGATGTATACACAGGTGTATTTATGGATGTATTGAACATCTTTTCTTAAGTCTTGTTTTAGCTGAAAATAATTATTTAGAAAGCATACTCCATTCATGGCATTTGACACTGAAACTTACCTTCCATATCAAGCAGTTAGAGCTTGAAGTCATTAAACACAGGGGCATGGCCAGAATCCATCTTGCACTCAGATCTGATGAGGCTGGTCTTCCATTTAGGAGGTGAATGGCTTTCACTTTAAATAACCTTGGTCAAATGGTTCGTTTATATTTTATTTTTTGAAAGGTAATTCCCTTTTCTCATTATTTTAATTATTATATGAGACCTAAGCTATTGAGAAATGCCTTTTATACATAAAAAAGGCAGAAAGATTATTTTTTCAGAGAAAGAAGAAACAGCTTGGTAACAAAAAAGGGAAGACAGTGGAAGATGCATTTCCAGTAATCCATTCCAAGCATTTGATTTTAAAACCACCCAACTGTATTGTGGTCTATTCCCACTGGCATAATCGTGGGAGGCTAAGAAGAAGCTCTCTCTTAAAATGAATAGAGATGAAACTGCAAGGGACACAGGGGGAAAAAAGGAGGGGGGGGGAAGAAAAGAGATAGCTCACGGTTTCTTAAGCTTTGGACTTTTGGCCCTCCACAGACAATAATTCCCTAATGTCATTTTGACATGACATGTCCATAGTAAGTAGAATCTACATCTGAGAAATCCCTTTGTTGTGATCACTGCATTATCTGGGGAAAACAGGCAAGCTACAAGATGCAGTGAGATGATCAAACCAACAAGGCAACATAAAGGAACAAGTACAAGTAATGAAAACACAATCTGTTTGAGATGTCGGTGTGAGATGTCTTAAGTAACCATAATTGTCAGATATTTATAGTCACCTAAACAGGAAGAGCAGGAGAGAAAATCTTTGGTATGGTTTTGTTTTTGTGAAGTTAAGAGCAGTAATGCCTAGGATGTTTGAGGGAGGGCTGAAGTATGAAGTACAGAATGATGAAAGAAATCTCAGAGAATTCTTGGTGAACAGGCCAGTGATGGATAATAAGGGTATGTACGTTCATCTTAGTGATTCTTTGAAAAGATTTTATTCGTTATTCCAACTATGTGAAGAATTTAAGTGTTAGAGTCTGGTTTTCAGACTGGAAAACTCAGAAAAGCTAAGTGACATGTCTACAGATAGCAGAAATTAAAATGGGAGTTAGACTGAAAATTTACCAACTCCTTGCCTTTCATTTAGACTGTGTCTTATCTCTTCAGGTACCATTTGCCTGTTCATTACATCAAGGCTAGGAAAAACAGTAAAAAAAAAATAAGATCACACAATTTCTGGGGTAATTCTGGGCTGTCAGAAGCACCTAAGTGTTCTGGGAAAGCCATCATTACCAATGGTGATATGTAAAAAGAAACAGCCTAAACAACAAAGAAGTGCATTTTGGATGTGCGTGACAAAGTAAACTTCAAATTATTTTTTTTAAATTTATTTACTCATCAGAATATACTTGCACTAACATAGAAGAAAAATCATGGAAGCATGGAAATCTTTTATCCACTATAAATAAAACCAAGTCCTCAAATGTGAGAAGACTAATAGAAAAATTGGCACTTCATATATCTTGATCCCTGAAACGATAGCTCAGAAGATACCCCTTGACTGGGGAACAGCTTCAGCAGGGCCTTGTGCACTTTGTCAGCCACTGCTTTTCTGCCAATATAAAGTCACAGACTGCAGAAGGCAGCAACAGAATTTTGTTTCTAGATCTTGTGAGGAGTTTTTTGTCTCTGATCAAGTTGTATATAATCTCATAATGTGATATCATGCTCCATTTATCTGACAATAATACTAGTTTCAAATTCTGCTTTATACCATCAAAAGGAAAGAAGTAAAGAAAAGCACAAAGAAGAGATTTTATCGAAAGTGTTCAGAAACTCTTCTTATGGAAGTCTCAATTGTAAGCAAAAAATTACTAAAAAGTTTTTTTAAAGTTAGGGTGTATGTAATTAGATAATAGCTTTTATTAATACCTGAGAAATTGGGAAAAACAGATAAGACTTTTATCACCTATATCCTCTTAACATTGACATTGTTTTCAAAAATTAGAAACCATGTTTTCTGGCTCTTTAAAAGATACTTAGATCTAAGAGTGTCCAAGGAAGCAATGTTGTATTTAATGTTATTTAATCAACATCATATGGTGAATGTCTGTTGATCTTACTAAGGCCAAAAGGAATCTATGGCTTCTTTCATTCTAGATGGAAAACAGCAAAGTAGGAAGAATTACTTAAGATGATATCCTTGTGCAATAGCATGAATCAAAGTAAGCAATGATTTAAGTTGCTAGTGAGGGGACTGTTGATGGTGCAAAATCTGTTACTGAGGGAAGAAAGTAGCAAAAATCCTTGCCCCTGCCAACTTTCAAAAGCCTGGACTGGACAGAGCGCATTGCATTTCAGTGGACAACCTGCATTGGCTGGAAGACTAAGGTGGAAGAATAAGAAATTGGGAGACAGGCTCATCAATGAAAGAATGATAGAGTTCCAGTGATGGATTAAGTGGCATCCCTCCCCTGAGGACAGGCTTCAGTTCTAAAAATAAAACTACAAAGTAGAAAAAAAAGCCCATCTCCATTCAAGTTTGAATGAAAACCACCTAAGGACCTTCATCTTCCTGCAGGACCAAGTTAGTCACATCTCTCATGATTTTCTGCCTTCCTTTCCTTCCTTTTCCCAGATGTTTCAGAGATCTGGGGAGACATTTGCTAAGTCAGAGGCAGCGGTTAGATGACTAGTCCCCTTTTAAAGTCACATAGAAGTTTAGTACCAAACTTTCTTGATACTTTAAAAAATGCTTTACTTGAGCTTCCTCAAATTACAGCAGAGTTCATGTTCTGTTTCATTTCAGTTAAATTAGAACACAAGGTTTGTCATAAAGAAGCACCATTGGTTCAAAGTGTGAGGTATAAATGATGATAATGCATCCATCAGAACAGTTTAGGTCAGGAGCCATACTGTATGGCTCCACCTCTCATATCTCCTATGAAATTCAGTTAATTCCTGTAAATGACAGTTTTGCTGGCAGGAATACTGCAAAATTAACATGTATTTTGGCAAAATGAAGAAAAAATTATTGTTGCTATTTTTTCTGAAAACTACAAATAGTCCTTCCTTTGCATAAGAAAAATCTGTGATTACGTAGCTATGTATAAAAAGCTATTTTTATGTAATCAACTGCACATTTTATAAGATACCCTCCCATTTAATATTGTACTGATTTTTTTTCAGTTCTTTTTCTTCTGGAAAGAAAAATGTCCATTTAAATGTGCCTATCTTCTCCCTTTTCAAGATAAAAGGAAAAAAGAAAGCTAATGTTGTAGAGAATTGGGCCATCAAAGGATTACTTCTTAAAACAAAATTCAGACTTCTCTTTGTTCTGTGTCATTAAAATGGGATACGGGGGCAGGTTTTTTAAAATCTTACATTTTGGTGGGAAAAACAAGCTGCAAAGAAATTTGTTTTCTCTACAAAGAAATGTTTGGATGGAGTTCAGATTTGAACTGAAAGATATAATATGTCTCATAAGGAAATTAATCAATCCAACAACAGCAAAAAAATTGTTTAATCACAGAAGCAGAAAACGTTTAATCACAGAGGCAATCTAGATAAGTTATAAAACATGATTTCTCTAGATATTCATCTAATGAGGATGAGCTTTCCCTCAGCTACTAAACTGAAGAGGTGATATGATTTTGCAAGATCTCTAATTCCCACATGAGCATCTGAGTTGAAATGTTAACCTCAATTAAGCAACTGGGAGTTGTACCATTGATTCCATAAACTGTTTTTTTACTGTAATCCAGTCTAATTTCCATGCAATCTGTTACGCCGCTCTAAGCTTCTCTCCTGAAGCGGGGAGGAGAAAGGAAAGAGAACTGTGGACATTTTAACCTTGAGAAAACCTGCCAGCTTCATGGGAACTTTCTATGAAAACCTTCATATTTAATGTTTTACAAAAATTCTGTGGTTTTGAAAAGCCTGGCAGTCTCATGTGGTGCTGATATTTTTATAAGTTTTTTTTTTAAAACCAGCAGAAAAGGAACTTCTGTACCAATGCGGATTCTCATTCGTATAACTATGAAAGGTAAATGCTGCATGTGAATTCTCTATGGGAGAGTGTTCAAAGAGAAAGTTTTGGCAGAGTTAGGGAAATGCATGTGTATGTGCATTGCCAGACAGCTATAAATACCAGATCTATGAAGTGCAAAGGACTGGAGGACAGAGGCACAAAGACTGGATAATTTATAGCAGAGAGAGCTGTAAAGTACTTTTAAAAATGAGAAAAGATTTGTTAGCATTCAGCAAATGTGAAATTCATGAAGGGAGTTCTATCAAAGAGATTAGCCAAGGCACAGCCGAAAGAGAAATTTTATAAATAAACCCAGTGGAAAATGTTTTCTTGTTGTGTAAAAATGTTCCATTGGATTTAAATTATTTGGAATTATATATTAATGAAAGTAAAATAATTTAGTGGTGCAGAAGTCTTCAGCTGGAAAGTACTTAAAGATTAAAGCAGTTTTCCTCATAGAAATTTATGAAAGGCCGAGCTACTTTGTGTTCTCCATCAAGAAATGAGAGTTGTCAGCACTTTTCAGGAAAATAGAGATAGTTGGTTTCTATCTGAGAAATACCTGCAGTCTGTTGTGTGAGAAGGGACTTGGAGAAGGACAGCTCCAAATCACATTCAATCTAGGGCTGGACAGGGGAGGAAAAAAACAGAGATACATTTCCTAAAGTGAGGGGTTTTTAACAATTTTTAAATGTGACTATCTAAATGTAGATGCCAAGTCTTTCATAGTTGCATAGTCTCCTTTTACAACCAAAAGAGATAGGTACCTCTAGTGGATGAATCAGTACACTTAATTTATCACCCATCTTCAACTGGGATGATTTGTCTTCTGAATGTCTTTGGAATCTACCTTTTTCTGTTTTAGAGACATGCAAAAAAAAAAAAAAAAAATTCAAACCCTAACTTTAAGGTGGTAAGAATCAGGTGAGACAGTCCCCTCCACTCTCCCTGCGTGCACACATCGCTCCTTTCACAAATTTTTTTGGATTTGGCTTGGAGGAAACTTTAATCAATGTATTAATTTGTGAAGAACAAAGCTTGCTCCATATGAAGCAGGGAGAAGAGTTCAGCAGTTGGATCTACAGTTCAGTCTTGTCTGGTCTTTATGGTCCTCTCTGCTGTTAGTTTGGGCATCTCTCAGGGGAACCTTCTAAAGTTAATGTTCTGTAACTTAGTGCTCTGGTATAAGACATCATCCACAAAATACTGTATTACAATGCTCAAACTGATTTTAATAGAAGAAAATACTGTGCATGTTAATTAAGCTAATTCAATTCCAGTTTCCATTCAATAGGCAGGAAATGCACTATCAATGCTGTTGTTTCAGGAATTGACTTTGAGCAGAAATAGTCTTTTAGAGGCAATTCACAAAAATTCTTTCTGGAAACTTAATTATTAATTAAAAAAATGTAACAAGTTTGTATCCTGCTTTGCAATATGTTCTCACATCTGCACTTGCACAAACAAAACTGCATTTCCCAAATTACCGTTTGATCTAGCACATTAAACCAAGATTTTCCTTGTTCCTGGGAGAGTTATTTTACATGATCTGGCAAGTCACTTATAGAGTACTAGAAGTAACCCATTGCTGTGGGTTAAATGTAGAAGACACTCATGAATTTTCTGTGCCTCGAGTTTGATGGATCCATCTGTTGATCTCCAGATAAATACTCCTGCATGCTCTTTAGTACGTGCTTAATTTTATGCATGCAAATAACACACTGACCTTTAGGACAGGTGCTTACGTGTTTTCAGGATTCCAGAATTTACTATAGAATCGCAAGATAAAGGTCTATTAGGTATAATGCTTGTTCGCATTGGTGAAGCACTCAAAAGCCACAGCTGAGACAGTTGGACCATTGTGCTAAACTTTTTACAGACATCTGATAGGATACTGGCCTTCCTGTCAAGTGCTTACAGTCCAAAATAGACCAGAGAGTTGAAACATTGAGAACTGAGACATGGGAATGTGAAGTGATTTGCTCCGGAGTATGAATTTAGTTTCAGAGTTTCAGTGCCCAACATACCAGACTTCTCATTATGCAGTTACATCATAGGAAGATAAATGTTTAAGAGGAATAAGTATCTGAGATGGTAATGTTTGTGATTCTTTTTTTTTTTTTTCTTTTTTAACTGGAAAGATCTTAATTTAGTCTCTTGTTCACCTGCATCACTAATACTGTATTAAATTGTAGAGCAATAAACTGATTTTAGTTAAAGTAATGATGTGTTATTATTTCCAGTTATAATGCCTTCGTCATGATGCTAAACAAAGTATGATGCATGCCTCCTGAACACAGGGGAGGATAATTCTTTTACTTGAAGAATTTTGCGATCAAAAGGCAAAGGTAGATGATGATATAGAGGGTGCAGGGTCTCTAAATAGAAAATGATTAGGGTTGTGATGGGTGCTTGTTTCATTAGACACAAAAAATCCAACAATATAATTTGTAAGAAACTCCTTGTTTCTCTTTTCCCCTTTTTTGGATAGCAGTATTTAGAAATATCCGTTTCTATTCAAGACAATTCTTAAAGATAGTAGTAAACTGGTCCTAATATATCTATAATTTTTTTCATCTACCCACTTTATATAACACTGTTTTCTCTTTATAATCCTATCTGTCATCTTATATCAGTGACTTAACTCATGAAGGTACCTCATTAATTTGGTCTCAGTGCTGGGAACTTTTCTTAATGCAACAGCATAATTTAGTACAAAATCAGCAGTTTCAAACACAACCCAGAGAAAGAGCATATTTGTATCAAATTTGTACTGGATTTGGGTGCAAGATAATTGAAAACTACATGAGGATCACTTGTCTTGTAATTCTAGAGCCCTGACTGGCCTTGGGTCCTCTTTCAGGAGGTGGAGGTCAGTGACGTGAGCAGGAGGAGGTGGATCAGGGAGCACAGAGGAGAAAGAGAGTATAGGGACGTTCTGTGCAAAATGAACAGAAATGTGTGTTGACATTTTAACAGGAAACTCTAATCTCAGAGCTGTTTTAAAAATAATACTTAATCTCAAGTGTTGGATTTTTCACACGTATAAGTTGATAAATCATTTCACCTTGGGAGGCAGGTCCTTATTTAGATTAAGTGATTCTCCCTTCTGTGCTTCATCTCACTTGTAGAGCTTGCATCTCCATATGGCTAGGCTTTTCCTCTTGGAAGGAGTTTTTTGGGTTGAGAAAATTCACCCAGTACTTTTACATCAGTGCTGGCAAATGCAGGTGCACAGCAGCTGAACAAAATAGAGTATATGAGCGTGATCCGTGAGGATATGGATCACTGACTGCATTGCGGGCACATCTCAAATGAAAGCCCTCATATACTATTGTGGTGGCAAGGAAATGTAACTCCTTATATATATTTTTGAAATGTATTGCTGTCTATAGTTTACCAGGTGTTTTGGCTTTCTGTGGACAGGTTTTCGTTGCAGGGCAGCTGTGGGGGTGGCCTCTGTGAGAAGATGCCAGGGGCCGCCCCCAGGTTGGACAGAGCCAGTTTTCAGTCAGCTCCAAAATGGACCCACTGCTGGCCAAAGCTAAGCCAGTCAGCAACACTGTGGTGCCTCTGTGATAACATATTTAAGGATAGGTCAAAAACACTGCATAGGAACAATGAGAGGAGTGAGAAAATGTGAGAGAAAGAACCCTGCAGACACCAAGGTCAGTGAAGAAGGAGGAGGAGGAGGTGCTGCAGGTTCCAGAGCAGAGATTCCCCTGCAGGCCATGGAGAAGACCGCAGTGACACAGGAGGACTATGGTGGAGAACATATCCACTCTGCAGCAGGTAGATGTGCCCTGAAGGAAGCTGCAGCCTGTGGAGAGACCACACCAGTGCAGGCTTCTGGCAGGAGCTGTGGCCCATGGAGAGGAGGCCATGCAAGAGCAGGTTTTCTGTCAGGAACTGTGGCCCATGGGGGACCCACGCTGGAGCATTTGTTCCTGAAGGACTGTACCCCATGGAGATTACCTACGGTGTAGCAGTTCTTGAAGAACTGCAGCCCATGGGAAAGACCCATGTTGGTGTAGTTTGTGAAGGACTGTATCCCATGGGGGAACCCCACACTGGATTAGGGGAACAGCATGAGGAGGAAGGAGCGGCAGGGACAAGTTGCTATGGACTTACCACAATCCGCACTCCCTATTTGGATCTCCAAAGCACAGGAGGAAATGAAGAGACAGCAATGAAAGACTGTCCTCTCATATCTGGAAAACTTCCACAACAGAAATAGCTCTGAGTCTTTCAATTTTGGTGGTTCCGCAGTTTGTGAGTTTATGGCAGATCAGTGGGCCTGTCAGTATATCTGTAACAACCAGCTGTGCCAGGGCTTCTCACATAAGAGTCTAAAACCTAGAGAAAAGCATTTTAAAATCCACGTTCTGGAGCTTGTGTCCTGGAAGACTCAGGGTCTCTGAGTCATGGCTCTGAAGCAACATCTGCCATGTTACTTCTGTGTTAGACTGTGGGTCCTCCAGATTCCTACCTATATGGTATAGGTACCATATAGGCTGCCGAGCAAAACTAATGCTGTTGGCAGACCAGCTGTTGTCTGCGTATCAGACTTCATTTTGTAAATATATGGTTAGCATAGTGTTTTATTTGTCTTTTGAAGAAATTATGGAACTTTTGGATGTCATCAAATAATAAAACAAGACCAATATCATGTAAATATGTGTGCAGGTATGTATATATATGTGTATTTGTACATACACATTTCTCACAAACTTTCACTTGACCTCTTTGTGTCATTTTCGTGGTTATGGTTAAAGTTGTATTTGGACTGTGACTTCCCCTGTGCCTGTTTAGAGGATTTAAACTATATGGGTGTAACTTCTGGGAATCAGTGAGTAAAAAGTTGTGATTTTTTTTTTTTTTTTTCAAGCAAAGATTTGTCTTTAACATGTGGGACTTGTCCTTAGAACATAAACAGGGACTTGGGGAAGTCTTTCTCTCACAGAGAGAGAAGACTGTGTGTAGTTTGGCTGTGTGCGTCAGTAAACTCTGCAGTGTACAGTTTTTGCCATTTTGGCATTATGATTTCCCATGAGTCACCTATTCTTTTAAAGTGATATTACTATCAAGTAGTTCAGTGTGCTAGAATATAACATATCTAATTCATATTACATCTACTGCAGTAGCATTATCTTGGCTATTTAAGGTGCATTGCAATGTCATCTCTGGAGACTGACCTCCATACTCATCTTATCATTGGTGAGACCAATGGCATTGCAAAATTTGCTGGAGAAAATCATATGTGTAATACTGGAGTGAAGTTGTCAGCTATGAAGAGATGTCTGGTTTAGAGACAAATTATTATTCAATGTATTTCAAAGGATGCTTATGAAAGTGTAGTGTCACTGCTTTATATTTGTGGGGGAAAAAATCTTGAACAAAATTTTCATAGAATGCTAATAGGAGACTGTGTTTTACCAAGCATAATTTAGTCCATTTATAATAACTAAAATGGCTTTAGAAGTGCAAGAGAAATAGATAAAGAATTGGGAAATCCAGGTAGTCATGTTTGCCTGGAGGCATTTTCTGAGAACAGTAGTGAGTCAGAATGCAAATCCTCGTGGCTTTGCTGATTTTTGTGGTTGCTGCTGATTACTGTAAAATTGATTCAGTAGCATTGCAGCATCTCTGCATATGTTTAAGCCTAATCTCCATGGTGTCACAGGCATTATTCCTCTCTGTGGGTATTGTACTGAGTAAGAAAAAATTCTCATAACCTTCATTTTAGCATTTTTTCTTATCAGGGAGCAAAGGACACTATTCAGTAACTTCCCAGTCTTGATCTTGAGTATAGTAGCACAAGTTTTCTTGGATTGGTTATTTCAGGACTTTAATGATAGTCAGATAATGTTTTATTGTATTTGGATCTAGGTTGTGGCAAGGATAGTTTACTTTGAAAAAGTGAAGAATTATTATTCTGTTATTTTTAGTTAAAAGTATTTTAGACTCCTGTTATTTAATGAAATTTGAAGTTTTACTTTTTTCCTCTTTTTTCCTCTGTTTTCCTCTTTTTTTCTCTTTTTTCCTCTTTTTTCTCTTTTTTTCCATCCATCCTGAGAATGAACTTGAGCTTTAACTCCACTCAGTGTACAACTTCACAGCTTGACATTGATTTCTTGCATTTTTCATCATGTAGAATCCTACTGTATGGACCATGGTGTTACAAAAAGTACCTTTTGCCCATGTATAACTGCAAAGAAGTAAGGCAATGCAGGGCCTTAACAAGTGTTTTCTCTAAATAGAAAACACATTAAGTAACTACCACTTAGGTACAGAAGGTTTACATTCAACTATTTCGGTTGGCAAAGTTAACTGTACTGTGTTTGAAAATAGAGGAGGCCTGCTATTTCCTCACAGAAACGCTTGTAAAACACTGAGAAATCCCTTTGCAGTGGAAAGTAACATGCAGGATGTGACTCCAGAACTGAATGAATGATTATACAAGGAAGATACAAGAAACAAGTGTTTAAAAACAGTTATTAGTAAGAAAGATTGTGTTGAAGAAATCAGGAGGTATAGAGGACATTTGTTGCAGAAATGAGAGCCTAAGTTAGGGCTGCCAGTGAAAACTGAAACTTGCAAAGGACATTAAAAAAACATTTACATCTTTAAATACAAAAGCAGGAAATGGGAAAATAATTGAAGCTGTTATATATGAGATGATGGGACAGAGAAACAGGAAAATCTGGTTAGAGATGTAAAACTGATAGATACTTCACATTGATTTTCAGTCAAGGAGGACGTTGACCTTAAAAGAGGCGTGATGGCTAATGGGAATAGGGAAATCACCTCTTTCTTCCGTGATTCTTAAAGAATTGGTTTACTGAAGGGCAGATGCAATAACAAGTGCTTCTTAACAGAGCTGTTAAATGAGTTGTGATATGTATGATCAGTGAATAGGAAATATAATACCTATTTTTAAAGGGGGACATAGAATCTGGCAGCCATGGACGTAGCAGCTTACCATCAATAGACTGTGAAGTTATAGAAGAGATTTTGATGGAAAGAAAACTTCAAAATATGGCTATAGACAGAAAATTGCATAAAATGCATCCAGAAGTTGTTAAGGTAGAAAGTATGTGATTAATCCATATCTTCCAGTTCTCAAGAGAATGAAGTAAAATAGACATCCTCCTAAGAGAATTGATTCATGAAAATAGAGACAAACAGGAGAGTTAAAAGGTAGGCATGAAACTAAGGTGTCAAACAAATGCTGGTAGAAGAGGAGGTACGAGGCTGGAGAAGCATAGCTACAGGAGGACGATACTAAGAAACTGATTTTAGAGTAGACACAGAGATAAAAAGTCAGAGTACCCTGATGGAATTTGCTGGTGAGGCAGATAAAGACATCAATAGAAGTTCAGAGCAGACTGAGAATATAATTGTGGAAGGAAATAACTTTGAGGAGTACAGTAATAGATGTGACATAATAGAAAACAAATAATAGTGACTAATAAAAATATTATGCTATAAGCAGAAACTCATAATTTGGAAGTGGCTCAGAAGGAAGAAGGAGCAGAATTTTGATCCCGCAATGATCATCAACCATCACTGAGGTGCAGATTTAGAAAAATGCACTGTGATCTTAGGATATGTCAGCAGAAGTATTTTACAGTAGAGATGGGGAAATAATATAAAAAGGAGTAGAAAACCTTCAACTGAAATTCTGAATGTGTTGATCATCTGTGTTCAAGAAAGATGAAATGAAACTGGGAAAGCACAGAACAACACTTTTGAGGATGATTAGTGGAATGGAAACCAGTCATTTGATTGGTCTAGAAGAATGTATGTTGTATGGTCCAGCAAAGAAAAGACTACGAGGGTTTGTAAGAGCGGTGTGTCAACATGTTGAAGGGGAATTTAGGGGAAGGAAGAAAGCTTTTTAAAAATCTTTATTTATATATATTCTGGCTATGAAAATCCTTAGATTGGGAGCTGTAACAGTGGGGCAGCACATAAAATCACGGAACTGCCCTCAGGCAACTTTTCATTTCTGGGCTCAGAACTGGATAAATCACCCAGCTCAAAGGACAAAAATGCGCAACTTGCATTTTTTGCTCTTTATGCAGTAAACGTAATATGAAGGAATTAAAGCCGAACTGGTTTGAATCAGCCCATTTGCTAAGTGTATATGCTGAACCCTGACTGTGCTGCTCTCACAGGATGACTGTGACCTCCAGGCTAGAAGACAGGAGGCCATCATCTAGTTAAAAGGGTGTGACTTAGGTTTTCCCATGTTTAGGCTGCATGTAAGAATGTGTTGCAAGGAGGGAGGGTCTGGAACAGGAGAGCGTAGAAAATACATACTTACGAGAAAATGGGTATGATGATCCCCTAACTGACTGTTCCTTTTCCATTTTCCATGATTCTGGGATAGGTAACACTAAAATGGTCACACAGTTTCCAATAAGTTGTTTTGTACTTCAAAAAAAGTGGATTTTTTTTCATTGGGCCCTTTACGAGTTGCTTGAAAGGCAGTATTTTCTCAAGAAAATACCCTTATAGCTGCTTTTATGTGCATAGATCAGTAAAGCCCTTATCAAGTCTGCTGAAAACAACAGAAGTCTTTCTCTATGTCTTAAATGAGTCCAAAAGCAAATCAAAACTCAGAATATATATTCAGGTCATTTGTTTTCCGGTTTTGAGGTTGACACAGAGTAGAAATCAAAGGTTTGGGGCAGAAGTCTGGTCACATTCACTTACTATGTTTTCCTTCAACTGCTCTCTTGAAGTCAAGGAGATTTTTCATGAAGCAAGTTTTTACTCAGTGTCTGTAGTAGAGTTTTAATGTAGCACGAGGGCTCCCTGCTTAAAAGGGAGTGAAGGTTCTACATTGTTAAAATTAAGAATGTCCACATTTCACTTATGAGGTCAGTAACATTTTTTTTCATAGTTTTTGCATTTTAAAATGTGAACACTTTTCTGTTTAAGGTAATGGAAATGATCAATGCCTGATAGTATGCAGAGCTATGGTAAAAAACAGCATATGTTGACTTTTCACTTGTGTGCAAAAATATATGTTATTTATTTTATATTTTATTCTAGAGTAAAAACACTACAGATAATGTAATGTTCTATGAATAGGATCCAAAAGTGACAAAAAGTTATTGAGCTATTTATTTATTTGTTTCCAGAATGAAACATATGTGAAAATTGCGTATGGTTAAATACAGGCAGAAATTGAAATCTTCAAATTAAAAGTTTGAGGATGTTGGAATATGTAAGTGTGTTTACAGATTTTTGTCACTAGCTGAACACTGTTGTTTTTTCTTTTTTCTTCCAGTTTGCTCCCAGTATTCTAGAGGAGTTTTTGCCATTTTTGGACTATATGATAAGAGATCAGTACATACCTTGACCTCATTCTGCAGCGCCTTGCACATCTCCCTCATCACGCCGAGTTTCCCCACAGAGGGTGAGAGTCAGTTTGTGCTGCAGCTGCGGCCATCGCTGCGGGGAGCCCTCTTGAGCTTGCTGGATCATTATGAATGGAACCGCTTTGTCTTCCTGTATGACACAGATCGAGGTGAGTTGCGACCTGGCTTTGTTTGTAGTTCAAATGACTTTTGCAAGGACTGTGCATTTTTATATTGTATTGAGAGCTTGGCGAGTCAAATTTTAAGGGCCTTTGAGGTGAAATACCTCTGACTGAGTGGCTGTGTGGCTGAAGGAAGAATTCCTTCATCTGCTAATATTGGATATTGGATGCACATAGGATGTAATGGACCAGCCAAAGCCTGTGCTTTAAGTCTAGAATATGAAAACATTTTAACTAATGTTAGTGAAACAAAGACACAGTTCAATAAGCCGAGTTTTACAGCTGTGTTCACTCTTCAAGTCACTTCATAAGTGACAGCAGTACAAAGAAGTAGAGAGGACCAGCCGCTTCTCTGCACCTGCGCTGGTGTAAACTGAGATGCAAGCGAGCCCCTTGGGGCTTCCATGCTTTGGAAGGTCAAGGCAGAGGGAGGCTCGCTCAGTGTAAGGCCCTCAGGCTGTGGCAGAGAAGTGGAGGTAAGAGGCAATACCTGCTAGGTGAGAGGTATCCATGGGGCAGCAGAGGGAGGGGGTGCTGCAGTAGTCTGTCTTCTGCTCCTTTCATCTGGAGTTGCCTCTGTGATGGACTACACTTTCATAAAATAGAGTGCGCATTACACAAAAGGCTACACTTTCTATTCGCATTCTCCATTCCACATCCCAGAGCATCTCAGAATGTTTTAGGTGGTAAAAAACTGCAAGTGCATCACTGCACCTCACCACTCTGTGCTGAATTGAGAAGTAAAATCTCCTGTTCTCCACGACGTGTGTTCATTCTGTTGGCAAAGCCCTTTGCCTTTTTTTATGGAATAGGATTGAGCCAACATGGCTGAGCTTCCGTGAAAGAGGCAAGATTTTTATGTTGATGGCTTGCTTTCAGGGGGGAAGCAAGCAGCATAGCTGTAGTCAAATAATTATTTTACTACAGCTGTTTCAATATAGCTCCCCATGTGGACAGACTATTCTGGAATTAAAGTGGCTTTATTCCAGTATAATTACTCTGCAGTAGAAATAGGGAATTATACTGACCTAACTAAATCTGTTTAATTATTTGATTATGGCTATAGAAGTCAATTTTCTCATATATACAAGCACTAAATTTTAGTGAGTTTTTAACTTGCTATACTGCCTAAATACCTGAATTTAAATCAAAATGAGTAATGGAACAAAATGAAAGGTTTTATATTGTTCCATTTTTGTGTTGTGTTTTGTTTTGTTTTGTTGTTTTTTTTTTAATACAGCTTTTTTTAATGTTTGTTGGACCTACAAGGGAAGTTCTGGGAAGCATTATAGAACGTATTAGATAACTGGAAAGAGAAAAAATTAGTATATTTAAAAGTATTCCTACTCAAGGCATAGTTATGGGTAACAAGAAAACAAGCACACGTAGGATGTGATCCTACGAGTTCAACAAATTGTTAAGAGAAGTGCACAACCTACAGTCACCTTGCTCATCTAAATTCACACGCTTAATTAGATTGAGACATCGTTTTTAAGCATGCAGTATCACACCAAGGGCAGTTTCAGAACATCATCTATAGCAGCATGGTTAATAAATGATTCTTATGGCACTGAACTCAGCAACTCTGAACTCATCAGTGTGTCTCTGGTAAAGATATGACATTTGCCAGCTTGGATACAGGAGGTGCTAGCTACATTGGATAGTCTCTCAAATTCTGCATAGGTCTTGTGACTCAGTTTAATGCAGGAGAAAATAAGATTCAATGTATCTTTAAGTATTAAGATGACTGTAAAGATACACCATTGCTGAATAATTTTCACTACCATTCCACAATAGAAATTTTTAATATGGAGCTGAGATACAGTAAGAAAAAAGTAAGTATCATCTCTTGCTATCAGTGTAACCAGAAAAAGAAAAAAAATAAATCATTGATGTTGAGTCACAGGGTCTCTGTCAGTGAGGCCAGAACTTAAACTTGTCCAGATTTTTTCCAGAGATCCTTCCTTTACATGCCAGATGTTTCCCTCTATCTCAGAGTAGCCCCATCCAACCAAACTGAAGGAAGGGGAACCCCCTTAGCCTTTTGGTTTTGATACTGGGCCTGCGAGTTGATCTTTGCAGCTTAACTGGGAAGCTATAAATGAACCCTTATGCAGAAGGCTAAGCAATAAGCATAAATTCCAGCCAGACACAGTAGCTGTTTGTGAAGAAGGCAGCATTTAGCAGCTATCAGTATTGTAAAAGGCAGAAGTCCTTGGCAGAAGGCGATACAACAGTATAAACTTCAGCAAACCTTCAGCTGCAGTAGTGACGTGCTGTGGTGGGCAAATGCATGTTGTTTTCAGCTGCTTTCCCTGTCTTCCATCCTGCTTGCTTCTTGGTTCTGTTGCATGTGGCTCAGTTGCTGCTCGCTCTTAGAGGGTGAACAGTTAAATCCTATTATTAAGGTAGGTTTCTCTTCTGTATCACTCCATTCATCTCTTTGACAGCCCCTCAGCTCCCTGCAGAACCCCAGTCTCTTTGCTGCTGGGCGCATCTATGTTAACATTTCAGTTCATGTTAGGAATGCGCTCTTGTCGCATCTCTCTATGTCATTCCCACATACTGCACTTGGGTTTACACCATGGAGTTGTCTTGGACTTCACAAACTCTGATGAGGTGGTGGCTTCAACTATTACTTTAAATCTCCCTTTCTGATACTCTGCCAAACTCGTAGTCTGGAAAATCACTGTCCTGTGACAGGATGAAGATACTAGGAAGAATGGCAAAGATATAAAATGAATTGGATCTAACAGGGGGCATTGCTGGAAAGGAGAACAGGTTTTGCAAAAGACATTAGACCTAAAAGAAAGGTGAAGGAAAATTCAGCTCATTATTTAACAGGGAAAGTGAGCAAGTAAAGAGCGACACAGAAGGCTAATGCCTCAAGGGTCCTTTTGTTTCAATACATTCTTCTTTCTCTTACTCTCTTTCCATAAAAAGATTTAATTATGACCTGGTGCTTAATACAATTAATATTAACAGCAAAGTGCCAGGAACACAGAAGTGAAAGGGAAAAAGCAGGCTGAAGAACACTTACCTGAGTTGCACAAAGCATAGTGGGAAAGGGCTGAAATGAAAACCGTGCCTCCTTGAGCTATCCAGAGGAAAGGGAAGTCCAGCAGGGGTGAAGTACTCAGTTAGTGTTTGGTGTCATCTCTAAAGGGACTTAAATGAAAGAATCAAATGAGTAGACCAGAAGAACATGTAGTTTATATATATTGTTTTATTGTGATTGAGAGGTATTTCTTTTAAAAAGAGACATACAATCAAGTGAAACTGTGCATCTGCAAATCCTGGGATTTTTGACCTAGCACACGTATGCCTACAGTATGATTTTACTAGTTGGTGACAATATTTTCTAGCACCAGAAAGCAAAAGTTGGACCCTGAAACCACAGAAGAAGGCTGGAGAAGTTTGTCTGAGGTGTGAGAAGCTGTTTAAGAATAGAAACGTAGAATCATTTAGGTTGGAAAAGACCTGTAAGATCATCGAGTCCAACTGTTAACCTAACACTGCGAATTCCAACACTAAACCATGTCCCTTAGCACCATGTCTACAGGTCTTATATACCTCCAGGAATAGTGACTCAACCACTTCCCTGGGCAGCCTGTTCCCATGCTTAACAGCCCTTTCTGTGAAGAAATTTTTCCTAATATCCAATATAGAATCGAGAGATACAAGAATAGAGCATACAAGAGGTCGGTGTTAGTTTTCCACATTGTGTGCCTTACTGAGAGCTGGAATGGCTGAAGTTGCTAGTAAAACCGCAGGGATTACCCAGAGCTAAGAGGTCCCAGGGTAGACTGTGGTAGAGGGGCTGTGGAGCAGCATGGGACATCAGGGAGGATGGCAGCCAGCAAGCTGGAAACTGGCTTCACAAAAGTTCAGCAGCCATTTGAATTCAACTGTGTTTCCCGGAAAGTTTTCGGTCCCTGACTGTGACTAAAGAGCAGTAGCAGGAGGGGTAGATCTACCAGCTGGCACAGCAGTTGGCTCACCAGAGGCGAGGACTGTAAAATAGTTATAGCTGTCTAGAAATTAGGCATTGTGTGTGAGCCTGTTTGTGTACTTTGTTGATGCTTTTTTTTTCTTTCCCCTTTGCTCCTTGTAATTACATATTGTTCATTAAACCAACTCAGTCATGGTTGCAGGTGAGGAAAATCAGCTTACTGTGCACAAGATAAATTTAATTTTCCCACATTTCTGGATAGTGTTTTTATAGCAAGCCCTTTAAAGTTGAAACCATTCTGTTTTATGACAGTCTAAACCTGGCAGAAAGGTTACACAAGTCCTGATGGCCTGTTTAAATTAATCCTACAGTAAATAGAGTAGCAATGTGCAAGCTTTTGTCTTTGAGGACTTATGGAGAATAGGTGAGTCCCAGATGTCTGGAAAAGGCCAAGAAAGCTACAGGAAATTTATAGCTCTCCCTCTTATTTTGAGGGAGATTATTTCCAATCAGTTTATCAGGCTAATCTAATTTTCTCCTTTGGCAGAGTAGCTGGCCCAGCAGTAGATTTGGTGTGTCCATGCTTTCTAACTCCAGTGATATTACTTCATGCCTGATATTCTCCCAGAAAAAATAGAAAATAAAGATTCAACTATAGCATGGTGTCTTGAAAATTAGAAACTGTAGCCCCAAAATTGTTATTAATGACACATTTTTAAAGTAGGATGACTTCTCAAGTGAGGTGCAAGGAATTTTTCTTTGCTCTGGTCTAGTGAACAAGCAGTATGAATTTGCATGATAGCACAGAGAACGGCTTTTGTGGGTACCCAGCCTGGCCAACATAAGAGTGATACAAGAGAAGTTCAGAGTTCAAAGTGATTTTGCTAAATAGATAGATCATGAAAGTAAACTATGATAAAGGTGGTACAGAGGGTAACCTTAGTAGGGAAGAAGCAAAGATACAAACATAAAGTGCAGAGTAACTGTCTCAGCCCTAGTGTAATGGGAAATGCTTCAGGATTTCTGGTGAGCCATAATAATAATATAAGTCCAGAAAGCCATACTATTTCCAATAAAGTACGTAAGGATTAAGGGGCAGGCTAACATGCAGGACACTGTTGTTGGGGTTTATTACAGGCCACCTGATCAGGATGCAGAAGTTGATGAGGCCTTCTACAGGCAGCTGAGAGCCACCACACAATCACAGACTTTGGTTCTCATGGGAGACTTCAATCACCCTGATGTCTGCTGGGAAGGCTACACAGCCAGGCATGTACAGTCCAGGACGTTCCTCCAGTGTCTTGATGATAACTTTTTGACTCAGGTGGTGGGGGAGCCGACAAGGAGAGGTGTACTACTGGACCTAGTATTCACCAACAAGGAGGGACGGGTGGAGGACATTAAGGTTGGGGACAGCTTTGGCTGTAGTGATCATGAGAAGATTGAGTTCAGGATTATGTGCAGTTGGCATAAAACGGCAAGGAGGGTTGCAACCTTGGACTTCAGGAGGGCTAACTTTTATCTCTTCAAGAAACTGCTTGGCGAAATCCCATGGGTTAGGGCTCTAGAGGGTAGGGGGGCTCAAGAGAGCTGATTGATATTCAAGTATCACTTCCTCCAGGCTAAGGATCGGTGCATCCCTAAGAGCAAGAAATCAGGCAAGGGAAGCAGGAGACCTGCATGGTTGAGCAGGGAGCTTCTGATAAAGCTCAAGTGGAAGAAGGAGGTTTACAGTAAGTGGAAGAAGGAAGTTTACAGTAAGTGGAAGAAGGGACTGGCCACTTGGGAAGATTACAAGAATGCTGCCAGAGTCTGCAGGGACAAAACGAGGAAAGCCAAGGCCTCCTTGGAATTAAATCTAGCAAGCGATGTCAAGGTCAACAGGAAGGATTTCTTCAAGTACTTTGGAGGCAAAAGGAAAACTAGAGAAAATGTGGGCCCACTATTGAATGAGACAGGGGCCATGGTGNAAGAAGGTTATCAGAAGTAGCCAACATGGATTCACCAAGGGGCAGTCATGTCTCACTAATCTGATGGGCTTCTATGATGGCGTGACTGG
>VYXH01000704.1:16136-43008 GCA_013397275.1 Burhinus bistriatus | reverse complement strand
TTTTAAACTCAGAAGCCTGTTTTCATTGTTCTAGGAAATTACTGTTTTTTGAAACTCAGTAGTTCTTTTTAAATGCTTAAGTTTATATGCACCATGATTCAGTCTAATTTCTAACATATCTGCAAGTGTAACAATATCCTTATCCTTTTCAAGCTGTTTGAATGTGGGATTTTTTTCAGTGTTTTCTTTAAAAGTTTAGCTGGCTGTTTTATAATTTGTCACCTTTTGTCTTCTTTCAGCAGTATGTCATTAAGTCTTTAATTTGGCGTTTCCTGTTGTCTGCAGAGGGATATATGCTGTTTTAAATCCAAAGGATTGCAGACATAGATGGTGGGTAAAATCTGTGAACCATAAGTAAATTCTTATAAGGAACATACAAAAAAGATTGTTCTTCAGTCAGACTTAAGCCATTACTTTCTTCAAAAGAAGAAAAGACACAAGTTAAGAAAAAGGCACCGCCAAAGACCTTCTGCCCAAATGTGCATCTCCATGAAGTTTCCTGCTGAGTGCATATGAATGCACTGCGATCTGGGAAAAGGATCCAAATAGGATTTCAAACATCCAAAAATTTTAACTCAATTTTAACTCACCATGCTGCTATTCATTCATTCACTGATTTTTTTTGTCTTAGTTTAAAGAGATGCTAAACAAAAGGAGAAGAGCTCTACGTGTATTTACATTCCAAAACTAAGCTCCCCTTACCACCCCCCTAGTCTGTCATCCCTTCATAGCTAAACAAACCGTAAAGTCTAGCCCTATGTTCTTGAAGCAAAGTCACAAACACAGTAAGAGAAAAGTCTGGTCTTTCAAGAAGAAAAAAACGAAAAGCTGTTTTAATCTATTATAGCTGCCCATGTTGTTTTGACTATGAACGGCATCACATTCAGATAATACGTGCAGACTAAACTGGCGGAGAAGAGGGATCAATTGCTTTACTATTTTGGCTCTACTAAGCTTTGCTCTTTGACAATTTCCCAGTCATTAATAGTCTTTCTTGCCCTGCTGCTAAGACTGGCTCTTATATACAAGTGATACATTTCATAGAACTATTTTGCAAACAAAATCAGTGGATAAATATTTTACCATGCACAAAGTAGGCAAGAACAACAGCAGCAGAGGGGTTTCTACGTGGGGGAAGCCTGACAGACCCTGCCGCCCACATCGCATTCAGTATGCTGCAGGGTCCTCTCGGGAGTTGCTGGGTGCTTCGGCCAGGGCAGGTCACACACTGCAAACACCAAAACCTGCAGGTTTCCCCCATTTCTGACACACCAATATTTTTCCCGTAGTATGCAACATAAAGGCTAGGGTCTGTACCTTCCCATGGAGCTGAGAATCTAAGTAATATTAAAAAGGTACATCACCCCATTGGGGAAATGCCACAATATTTTCTGTTTGTGCAGAAGACTTACTGGCACATGAGTTCTCTGCTGCAGAAGAGGTAGAAATACTCCATTTGAAGCAGGAAAAAGCATGAGAACAGTATAGGAATGTACTACTGGATTAACAAGGAAGTTCCTTCACGCAGAGAAGAATGCATTTAACCCACTTTTTTAAAAGGATTCATAATGAATTATGCTACCTTATTTTTCTGAATCATATTTCAAACCTTAGTATAATATGTACAGTTGAAAGCTTTTAAACATGGGAGCTTTACTATAAAGCAATTTAATCTTATTGTAAACATGCAAAATGATACATTAGAATAATGTATCTACCTAACAAGGACTCTTTGATGGGGGTTGTAAACATTATTTTTGAAGCACTTACAAAACTATGTTTTTTAATATTAGAAGGACCTATTGAGATCGTAGCAACAAGAGTGATAAATTGATTTGCATCCTGTTCACAGTTTCAGTTCTTCTGGTGAGATACTGCTGAGCACCACCTTCTTTTTGAGCACTAAACATGCAACAATGCTTTTCTTAGGCTGGTGCTAAAATATATGACTACTGTTTCTGACCGTGTTCACAATACGTGTTTTGCTTTGTTACTCAAATTCAGCCTTGAAGGCTGAAGGATTCCAGAACCTGACTTTCCACCTGGCTTACTTGAAAAAGTTTTGGCCTCCTCTGTGCCAAAAATACAGGAGTTTTATGACCTTGAAAGTTTTACAGGTTGAATTTATTTCCCTGTATTCTGCTATCAAGTATGAGGTAGACATTTATAATAATCAATGTTTGTATAGCATATTTAACTGGTCATGCCCAGCATTAAGTTACAGTCATATAATTTTTGAGAGCCTTCATTTGACTCTTTATTACTCCATAAATACAGTTAAAAGGTTTTTGGAAGCTGTACGCTGTCACAAACTCAAAAGGAAAATTCTCCTGGACATGGTCAAAACTGTTGTAGAGGCTTGTCTATGTGTGGAAGGGATTACGAAAATGTGGAAGTACTACAGCTATTCCATCCAAACTCCCCCATGGACACTCTTACTAAAAGCTGTGGTTTAGCTTAATCCACTTTCAACGTGGACTAAAAAAGGCACTCTTAACATTCTCTCAGAGAGCTACTGTAGAAGAGCTATTCCTTGACAGGTACTTTGGGTTATTTCTTCATGAAGACAAGCCTTAAGCGATACCTTTCTTGGCATACTTCCTAATGTTACATCACCCACCACAATGCTTCAGTCTTTTGGAAACAACTTTGTGGGTAGATCCAGGTATTCTGCATTCCAAGTCCTCTGAACTCCTCTATATGTCTCATCAACAGAAAGCCTGGTCTATATAAACAGTTTTTCACCAAGCATTTGTACAGAAAATGTGAAGTCTAAACATTCCCCTTTCCTATTCTGAAAGTTTTCACTATTATCTTTCCTTCGTATAAGGAAACTTTCCATCCAAATTAAAAAGACAGTTCCCCAGCTTTTTGTGTATTTTTTGAAACAACAAACATTAAGAAACTTGTTGTTTCAATGTACTAAATTATGTGTTTAGAATTCCAGAAAGACTTACATAAACTTTAGGTCTCGACTTGGAATTGTTCTTCTTCCTCACCCTCATAAAAGGAAATTACTGATTCTGATATAGTAGTTACATTGCTACTTAACACTGTGCATTAAATCTCTTCTATGATGATAGAAAACATGTGCAACTGTGCAGATACTGGATGCCTCTCTCCTGATAGATGTAAGATAGAAAACAGCAAACTCTGGTCTCCCAAGGGAAAACAAAACAAAATGTAATTTCACACTTTATCAAATAAAGAACTAGAGAATAGGTAAGCAGGATGTCTCCCCTTTTTCAAAAACAGAAGAAATTCTGCCAGGCAGCCAACTCCAGCCAAAGTAACAGAACATATCACTAAAAAACCCTCATTTGTCATGTAATACCCTGTCTTCTCCTTATCTGCCAGCATTATCAACATTACATAAAAATGAGTTTATTTCACTTAATTACAAGTTTGAAACTCTTAAAACGGAATTGCAATGGTTACTTTTGTTTCAGAGACATCATTGAATATATTGCCACATACATTTAAAAAAGCAACATAACCAGTGTTTCCTTTTCTCCATAAACAAATTCAAGAGATATTGGCACATCATTGTTATTTTGGCACATGCTAACCTAAGTTTGAGCACACAAAAAGCAGGTCTGCTGGAAATCAATTTTTCAGTCTCAGAGGATGGTAAGGCCAAAAAACATAAAGCTACTTATTAGATAAATGTTCCCAACGTGACAACCAATGGGGCACTGAAGAAAACAAAAGTGTTCTGGACATCATCACAAGGATCTTCATGACTTACTTAGAGAAGATGCTCAAAGGCATGACGTGGGGAGTCTCTAAAAAAACTACATGGAGTCATACTCAATGACAAACTGATTATTTTTCTGGCCTGCTCCAGTCTGCGTGATTTCCATCTGCTGTTTATTCATTCTCTTCACCTTCATCCACTCATCTACATTTGTGAGGAATAAGACATATTTCATGTCTAGCTGTTTTACAGTCCAGCTTCGGTCTCTTGCTTCCCTCATTCCACCTTGAACTCCTAAAGGCTTCTAAATTTTTCTAATGGCTGTTTTCTACAAGGTACAACCTGGTTGCTAAAGTGCAGAAGACTACCACAGCAGTCCTAACTCTCAGATCTGATCATTGAAGCTTTCTCTTCTGAAGGAGGTATGTCAAGTATCCAGCCTGCCAGCCACATCCATTCCACTAAACCATTTCATCTGGCCTATAGGATTTTCATGAATTTGTAGATGGAAGAAAACATAAAGCATAATACAAGAATGCAAACCCAAACTAGCCAACCGGCATGTGCTGTGTGAATGAATACACCCATATCAAAGTCAGAAGTGGCACTGCCAGGCTTACTCTTCTTCTAACCTAAAAAGCCTTTCCAAGAGCCCATTGCTGCTTCTGGGTCCAAGCTGGCTTGAACATTACTCCTTTGCTGGCCATATCTATTGCTTGTGAATCAAATCAGCTGCCAGAAACTTCTATCTGTCTCACCATTTGAAGCAAACTTACAGCTGTTTCTCTAAAAGCAAGTCCACAGTCATTAGCAGTGAAGACCCTCCATATGTTAACCTGACAACTTCACACCAATTATCATCCTCTGCTCCTGAAATGTCAATAAGGTTGTAAATGCAAGCACTCATAAGTGAGGAAAATGTGAGGTAAGGCTGCTTATGCAGTCTGCATTTTGCCCTCTTAATTGCCACTAAGATACCAAAATAATCATACACACCAAATCCTATTTTCTGTAAAGATGCCTCCTTGATTCCATACAACTAGGCAGCCTCTGGAGAACTCCATCTCCACATGTAGGTTAGACCAAATGAAGAAAACATAACCATGCAATTTGCCTGACACTCTGTAGCTAACCAGCAGAGATCTACTTTTCTATTACCCAGTTAGAAAGCCAGAAGCTCTGAATTTTATTTAGTTTTCCTATGCTGAAATCTGCAATTACCAAAAGGCAACTGATTTCAGTGGGAGCAGTGCACAGTGCAAAACAGGGTGAGAAACCCATGTTTTGGGGCTTTATTCCTGATTTAAAGGCCAGGCTTCAAAAGGTGTTCAGGTACCTTCAGAAGAAGGAGGACGCCGGAGAGGATTCACAGCAGAGTAGCCTTGGGTAGGTCAGAATTCCTTCTTCAGTAACGAGTGATTATGAAAGCACAGATTATTAACATCAGTCATCAGACACGACATGTGATCTCATGCTTTTCTGATTACCTGCCCCAGGACACCTTTGTCTGGGCCAAAGGGTATTTAGAGGGAGGAAAGCAGCTGCAGCCGTAGCCACCACTATTTTATCTACATCCCGTCTGGAGTTTAAATTGTGTGTCATACTGACGCAAGACACTAAGATGGTTCAAGTGTTGTGCTAATAATGCTTAGTGATTTTGGCAGGAATCCAGGAACGCATAGTACAAAGGAAAAGCTAGACAGACTATGACAATTTTCAACAGCTTGTAACTCGCTCAAGCCTCCAAAACTTTTCAAGGGGCTAGCAAAAGACTCCCTCCTACTTTCTACCTTTCTTTTGCCAGAAGGGAAGTAAATTGAAGTAGCTGAAACTAAGTAAGAGCTTTTCAAACCGGGAAGCATTAATATTGAAANTTCTCTAAAAGCAAGTCCACAGTCATTAGCAGTGAAGACCCTCCATATGTTAACCTGACAACTTCACACCAATTATCATCCTCTGCTCCTGAAATGTCAATAAGGTTGTAAATGCAAGCACTCATAAGTGAGGAAAATGTGAGGTAAGGCTGCTTATGCAGTCTGCATTTTGCCCTCTTAATTGCCACTAAGATACCAAAATAATCATACACACCAAATCCTATTTTCTGTAAAGATGCCTCCTTGATTCCATACAACTAGGCAGCCTCTGGAGAACTCCATCTCCACATGTAGGTTAGACCAAATGAAGAAAACATAACCATGCAATTTGCCTGACACTCTGTAGCTAACCAGCAGAGATCTACTTTTCTATTACCCAGTTAGAAAGCCAGAAGCTCTGAATTTTATTTAGTTTTCCTATGCTGAAATCTGCAATTACCAAAAGGCAACTGATTTCAGTGGGAGCAGTGCACAGTGCAAAACAGGGTGAGAAACCCATGTTTTGGGGCTTTATTCCTGATTTAAAGGCCAGGCTTCAAAAGGTGTTCAGGTACCTTCAGAAGAAGGAGGACGCCGGAGAGGATTCACAGCAGAGTAGCCTTGGGTAGGTCAGAATTCCTTCTTCAGTAACGAGTGATTATGAAAGCACAGATTATTAACATCAGTCATCAGACACGACATGTGATCTCATGCTTTTCTGATTACCTGCCCCAGGACACCTTTGTCTGGGCCAAAGGGTATTTAGAGGGAGGAAAGCAGCTGCAGCCGTAGCCACCACTATTTTATCTACATCCCGTCTGGAGTTTAAATTGTGTGTCATACTGACGCAAGACACTAAGATGGTTCAAGTGTTGTGCTAATAATGCTTAGTGATTTTGGCAGGAATCCAGGAACGCATAGTACAAAGGAAAAGCTAGACAGACTATGACAATTTTCAACAGCTTGTAACTCGCTCAAGCCTCCAAAACTTTTCAAGGGGCTAGCAAAAGACTCCCTCCTACTTTCTACCTTTCTTTTGCCAGAAGGGAAGTAAATTGAAGTAGCTGAAACTAAGTAAGAGCTTTTCAAACCGGGAAGCATTAATATTGAAAGAACTACCAAAAGTACAGCAAATTTGTACTTCCCCTGAAAAATTCAGACATCATCTCCATGGTAAAACAACAGCAAAACTCCCTTATAATAGTCAGTTATCAGCCTGCAAAACCCTTATGAGTCTTCATCCTCCTGTAAAATCCCAGTTCTACGGTTCTGATAAGACATTTGTAAAAATGCCAGAAGTTGTGTAAACGTGAAGGACTTCTAATGTGAGCTAGTTTTACTGGTAATAAATCTATCAAGATATCAACTTATAACAACTAATTGTATAGACCTCCTCATAACTTTGAAACATACTGTACCATACTAGACATAAAACAGGGTTCACCTGAGTCTTCAGGAGACTACCACTATCTCACTTTATACAATAGAGCTCTTAATTACATAAATTTTCGTTACTTCCCACATATACTTTTGCAAGGCATTTTAATTCAGAGGGAGAAAAAAAAATCCACTTGGTTACAGAAGCAATCAGATTAATGACAGGAAATTAATTATTGCATGACAGCCTGGAACTGTTGGCCAATTCACCACAAAGCTAAGATTTAAAAAAACCGTTTTTTCTACATATGCCTTGAATTGACCAAGTTAGACCCTTAAACAGACCTGGAATCCTTCTGTAAACTTTTAAAGGTCTTGCCCGCAGATCACATTTGCACAACTATCATCCCAGAGTTGTGCCTAGTCCAAGCTATAAATAATCGTCAAACACCGGGAGTAAGTGTTCCCAGGAAAGAAACTCGTTTAGAAGTTTCACATCCAGGTACTTTAATGCCTGATAAGTGATCTTAGAGCAGTTTTGGAACTCAATTCTCAAGAGGAAACTGTGACAAAAGACAAAAGTTGTTCTATACTCTCCAGAAATGAGTTGTGAGAAAGCAAGTGTCAAGATAATTCAAGCTTTGGACTGATCTCCCACAGAGTTCAACAGACTCATCTATTGGTCTTCGACAGCGCTCCAAGTTTAAAACATAAAATCCCAGGACAGAGACTGTATATGTCACAAAGCAAAAATGCAACACTTAAGATTATTAACAAACACTTCAAAATCCGTGTCAAGCATTTAGTTTCAGATAAGACAAAAATTTCCTCTCGTGTTTCTAATTTGGCAGGATATTAAGCACAGGCAATACTCTTAACACCTGTTGTATATAACGCAGTTCTTAAAGTGGGCTCTGTTATGTACAGCAGCAGGTAAATTAGTTTTTCTTTTTTCATTTTTTTCCTAAGACGACTTTGACTCTTTCCCCCTAAAAAAAAAAAAAAAAAAAAAGGCAAACATAGAAGAGAAGCCTTAAGCATTTTCACATCTTTCCCATATTAATTTTTCTATACAGAAACAGATGATGAAAGAAGCAGGGACCTATCCTGTGGAAAAACAGATAGCAAACAAATCATCTGTGGGGAAGAGCCTATACTATCAAAGTTCTTATCCGGGAGACAGATGTACCATAATATGATCACTGAATAAAGCCCATGAATTTTCAGTCACCTGAGCAGACTAAGCTTTAACTGCTGGTCTTATAATTAATCTATTTCCCAACATCCTGTATTGTACATCCACTCTCTGTATTCATTCACAATCCGACAATTTTTTTTAAAAAGAAAAAGCTTATAAAACATATCGTGCCTTGAAAATGGAACTCCAGCACAATAGATCTGTCCTCACTCTCTGAATTATTCACAGACAATATCCTGTTCATCTCAATACAATTTTATTCTTACAAAAAGCAAACAATACAACTGGTTGGGGGCGGGGGGAGCTGCATCCCATCTTGTCCTAACCAGTTTGAGGCAATTCTACATGGGGAGATTCCTCTAGATATTACTTAGACTTCCTTAATGAAATTCAGGTGTAATCCCTAAGGCTCTATAGCAAAGAGTATCTTTAGCTCAGCTACAGAATACGGTGTTTGCCAAAAGAGGATTAATTATGTTTAGATGTGACTACTATGAATACCAACAGGTACAGAGCCACTATTTAAAACACATTTCAAAACTGACTCAACTTAAAATTCAGTAAGGAACAAAATATAAACAGTTTATAAAATACATTGGGAAGTACTCTTTAAAATTAGAAAGACTTCATTTTCATTAGTTCTGATTTGATTAAGGTCAATTACAATATGACCTCCTGCTCTTGCCCTCTTCCAACATTAATGTAACAGAAGTATTCCAAAATGACCTATAGCAAAAGCCAAGCATAAACCTCTATGATCAACTCACAGACACAGAAACCGATTCTAAACTTATATAGAAAAAATGCTTTTATGGACCATAGAAAATACTTATGGGGAGCAAAATATTCGATTCTGCTCCCGGATTGCCACAATACGGTCTGGGGCATGATACACAGAGGGCCCAAAAAACATTTGTCTCTAAATCTACTCTCTCCCTCATGTTTTTCCTGAAACAAAGCTTTATCCACCAATACTATTTTGGTAAGGTTTTATGTTTCTTCAATAGTTTTCATGCAGTCTAGATTAGGTGGAAAGCAGAGATACAGTCAAGCCCTACATCTCTTTTGAGCGAACATATTTCCCAGCAGCTTCAGCCTTCAAATTTTTTTTTTTATTATTATTTTATTTTTTTAATACTTTCAGCCTGTCAATCCATCCTCTCCCACCTGGGACCATAATGTACTCAAGTACTCGGAGCATTCCAGTAGTCCACAGGGTCTGAGACTGCTATTTGTTGGCAGACAGAGCACGTGTATAAGAGAAGTAAAAATATTGACTAAAGGAAAACAGACAAATAGGTCTAAATGTAAAACTGTGAATGGACATAATCCTAAACAGCAGCCCTTCCCTTCTTTTGTTTCAGGAAGATAAGGAAGATGTTATACCTATGCTGCATATTTCAGACAAATATCCTCCAAACCAGCTGACATTTCACTTTCAGACTTCTGAAATCCTGAAAATATTGAGATACTGCACTTCAGAAGTATAACAGTCATTCTTCAGACAGAAAGTTATCAAGCCACTTCTGGAATGTGCAAATGAGACATCTATAGAATCAGTTAATGCATGTGTTTTTGCATGGAAACAGTGCCAAGAAAAAAGGTATATCATCTCAAAATACCAGCAATCTAGAGCTTTTCCAAGGTCACTAAATCAACTTGCTGTTTTCTTACACAGGCACTGTAAAAGCCAACACAAGTATCCAAGCCCAATTACCAGTGATATGCTGCCTGAGACCCTAACGCTGACTGTAGTCCCATGCTCTATCCCTATCTGTACACATATTTTCAAACGTTTAAAATCATAGGGGAGAAAAACACCACAGAATAATCAGTGCTGACAGTCCTTGATTATCTTAGTACAAACTATACATTCTTAAACAAAAAAAAACAATGTCTTCACTTCATCACCTTAGTATGTTTATTATTCTTTTCTAAACACTTTAAATTCAATCCTCTTACCTGATTGTAATGATGCACCCCCATGAATGGGGTGGCGGTGGGGAGGGTTCTCAAACTAATAGAGCAGAAAAGGCTCAAATGAATAGAGCAGATCAAATACTTGTCTAGACATAGAAAATCTAATTTAACATTGAAATGTAATTTAAACAAGTGTTGGACACAAATCCTTCAGGTAAAGCTAAGCCGCAACTTATACATTGCATCTACATTTATAATTGTATTACAAGTCCATATTTTGAATATTTTCTACTACACATGCCACTAACGTAGGGAAGCTTGACTAAAGTGGTAATTGATGTATTTTAAAGTTTACAATATTGGTAATGTGGAAAAAAGCCTCTGTATTCCTGGCCCACCTATTTTTTCAGCTTTAACAGTTGATGTTTCACCATAAACCTTTCCTTGCTATGGACCTTTGTGAAAACACAAAATGACCAGTGCTAGTAATGGCTATTGTGTATAATGGAGCAGCTGATCAATTCAGAATTTAATTTGATTTTAAAAACAAGACTAATAATACAATTCAGGTTTTTTCACTTAACTAGCAGGATAATGTATTCCCAGACACCCTGTGATACAAACCCATACAAAAACAAATAGGAAAAAGTCAACAGGAAAACAAGAAAAATTCAGTAGTAGCTACTACCTGACGAGTTCTCTTGCCTCTCACTCATATATATGAATAAACGAACTGCATTCTGTTAACAGCAGTATTTCCCCCAGCTCCTGTGTTAATTTTATAGCTTAACTGTCAAATTCTAGGAGGAAAAGCTTAATATAGATCAAAAAGCAAGACCCTGCTCACTGTTTACCCAAACTGGAAAAGGAACCACAAGGGTGAGGAAAAGGGTATGACTGTTCTGCTTCAGTACCATAACTACAGAGAGAGACACCTGTAATGGCTTATGAGGTGACCAGGTGAAGAAAAAAAACCCATCCCTGCTCTCCTCCAACTGATGGCCCAGAAGTAGTTAACCTAATTCATGCACGTGTTTGAATGTCAAATTCTTCAGGCTAATGTAACACAAAAAATTTACATATTTATTCTAATCCCCCAATGCTTTTAGAACTTAGAAACTGCTAATAAATCAAATTGTCAAAAGACTATTAGAATATACCACTTTTCATTTTTAAGTGTGCACAGAGAAAGCTTCTATCATCCAATTCTTGTATCAAATATGCTTTAATTTTGCATTTATTCTCACTCCAACAGCTATAGTGTGTCTCAGCTTGCTATAAAAAATGTTTATAAACATTGTATCAAAAAGGGATGGAGGTATTCCCAAATTGGAAGCAATCAACTAACCAACCCAGTCCAAGCAGTACAGCCAGTAAAAGTAATTACACAATAATGTAATATGTTAAATCCAAAATCAACTAGTTTTCACTGGATGACCTTCAAACTTCTAAAAGCGACCTGCAAAGGAAGAAAGATTGTACACAGAGTCTTACACAAAGACTAAAAGAGTAAAAACATTACTCCCTTACTATTATTACTCCTTATTTATTTAAAGGAGTAATGTCCTTACTCTGTTAGTATTTATACTGCAAGACTGGGAAGTTTTTCTAGGCTATTTGCGTCCTTTATCCAGTTCATTTTAATTACAGTATTTAACTTTTAATTTTTGTTTTTGCTGAAGAAACTTCCCCACATGTGCCAGGAGTAAGCTTGAATTTTCACAAGGTGTTTTTGATGCAGGCCTGTACAGCAATAAACAAGGAGTGTTTGGGATTAATTACTGTAGCATGCCACAGTTTCTTAAAACTGTGAAGAAATCAGTGGGAGCAAGAGACCTTTGAAAAAGGCAGGTGAACCCAAAAATGGGAGGGAGAGATGAAGCCAGGCAGCTGACCTGCCCTCCTCTCGCGTGAATGGGGGCATCTGGGGAACGCGGTGCCCTCCTGCTGGTACGGAGATTGTCACCTTGTCTTCTTTCCTACCTTCCTAAGATACGGGCTGTGTCTGGAAACACATGTAGTGAGTAATAAAAGCTTAATGGAAAAAAATCCTCCTCTTACTAAGTTTCAAAGTATCTTCTTTTTGCCAAGGTCAGTAAGAGCAACACTCCAGGCTTTAAAAGACACTACCCTGTTTTTTATGTTTTTAACTAAAAGCCCAGGCCAAATACGTTTGATGGGAGAATAAATGCAGGAAAACAAGCTGGAACAAGCTGCTTTTTAGGGGATGATGGGGTAAAACAAAGAAAAGTTTTAAACTTCCTTTAAACAAACATGTCAATAGGATATTTTTGTGCAAATTATTTAAGAAAAACGAACAACCAAAACCCAACCCAAGCTGTTCTAGTTACACTTACAAGGTGAGTCTCCCATGTGCACAGAGCGAGGCTTTCCGTACAGCTCTGCCCATTGGCATCTCATGCTGCAGCCCTCTCCTTGTCAAAGGTACCCGTGGGATTGACTCTTCTTCACCCAGCTGCCTATTTCCACAGCATGTGCAGGAGCTTAATTGTTTGTGAGATATTGACATCAGGATCTTCAGCATAAACCAGGCAAACAATTTTAAAAGTTCACGTTCAAATAAAAGCTCAAACTAACCACAGGTAAGAGGGATGCATATTCACACGTGATTGTGCCCCACGGCAACAGTAGCCTGTGCAGACTGTACAACCTCTCATCAATCCATTTTCTCTTACCTGGATAACTAAACACTGTACTGACTTTATCTGCCCATCCGGACACTACACAGTCTTCTCAGGAAAACATCCTGCAGCCAAAATCCTACTCCCAGACCAAACAAAGGCAGAATGATCCACTATCTCCAGTTTTCTACAATTTTGCCCCTTCTTATCAATTTGCAGTTAATCTTACAAGAGACACAACTCTTGGCAGTAAAGATGCTAGCTGTCATACCTTTCACAACAAGAAAATGAAAAAAAGGGGATGTAGAGGGTGGCATGTTCCTCCAGTAGTTTCCCCTGTAAGGATGATTGAAAATGATGGAGAAGAGTGGTAGTTGCCTCTGGAAACTCCAGACGTGATTCCAGAATACTGCTGCCCGGTATTTCTGTGGAAGAGCCAAAAGCCTAAATGTCACCATGGTTATAAGTCTTTAAAAGCTACTGTTCACAAATTCAGAAAGGCCTTGCTCCCATTGTGCCATGTGTGGGGCAGAGCAGAGCTGTAAGGTTCAGTGCCCCAGCCAGGCTGTCACACATTTGGTTCTGCGTACGTAAAATGAAACAAACCACACTAGGACAACACAACAAGAAAAACTTGAAAACCCCTAAACTAGTAATGAAAAATAGTGAACCTGTGACAGATATTTCAGTCCTATCCAGGAACTTGTATTTTAACAGCACCCAGAAACAACACATATGCTATGAAGATGCATCTTTAGACACAGTGAAAGTTCTCTTTCCAAGCAATATGGGCCAGAAGTACAGTTATTTGACTGTGTTTTGCAGACACCTTGTAGAGTTTCTCAAGATACTGTGAATGTGTCATGGTCAATTATTCTCCTTAAGTGTAATCACTACAAAACACAGATTCAGGATTAAATATACTCCCCGGCTTGGGATCTAGAAATCTATAAACTCTAGCATTTCATATAAGAGCTACTCTCAGAGAATAGCTATGTGGACTTTTAAGCTGAAATGCTCCATTCTCAGAAGGACTGAGTCCTGAACATGGACTGCTGTAGTTCAATTTGTCCTGGAATTTATTTAAATCAGCATGTTCTTATTCAAAGTTTTTTTTGTTTTTTTTTTTTTTTCTACTGACAATCTCGCTAAAGTGTGCGGGATTTTCCATTTTCCACTAAGCATTTTTAAAATGCACTTTGCAGTTTTTATAATGTATACAAATACGTCTTAATAACTGAAATTGAGAACTGAGACCTCACCTCAATGCCACAAAAGAAATAGTTTCAGTCATTTTATAGGTTGTTCTGTTTCTGGATGCTGAAACAGACTGATCACTAAATTCCCAAAACAACAGCTGAACGCATTCATCATGAGTTTAAAAGAACTCCACCCTCATAATTATGCCAAGTCAAAAATACTTTCAAGTTGCCTGTAAAATGGGGGGGGAAGGCTTGAGATTTTTGTAGCAGATTCTGTGTAAGCTGAGGAATTTCCCAAATTTTATTTCATAATATTAGATACTATGAATTTATTTTTTGTAATAACACTAGAACTGCTTTTCTCATTTAAATGGTAGCCCGAAACAGTAAATATGTTGGAAAAAAGGTCAGCAACTGAAATATTATCTTAGCAACTCTGTTGATGCCCTGGTTTCTCAGCCTAAAACAGGACAGCTACTGGAACAAACTTGCATACATCTAGAAGAGGGTATTGCCATTTGTGAGGAAACAAGGGTATTAAAACAGCTATCCATGCAACTTGTAGGTACACTTTTCTTATTTGGAAAGACACTGGACTATCCAACCAACTTCATAAATCTTGGCGTAACCTAAATCTACCATAACAGTATGAGCCTATTTACTTAGCCATTACAAAACCTGTCTACTGTCTTCTCTGCGCTTTCCTTTTTTAAGCACAACTGAATGCAGCCCACTGACACTTTAATAATCTTTAGTAAGAAACACATAATTTGATACAAAAGTATTTATTAATCTTTTCTTCAAGCTAAAGCTCAAAGTCTGGATTTTTTAGCATGAAGTTACATACGAAATCCTGACTTCATTTGAATGACAGAATAATGATGGAACATAGAGAAAAAGCATTAGCCTGGATACATCACCAGCATCTTGAAAATTATAGTATGTTAAATTATTATGAATCATAGAATGGTTAGAGTTGGAAGGGACCTTAAAGAACATCTAGTTCCAACCACCCCCCACCATAGGTAGGAACAACTTCCACTAGACCTGGTTGCTCAAAGCCCCATCCAGCCTGGCCTTGAACACTTGCAGGGATGGGGCATCCACAGCTTCCCTGGGCAACCTCTTCCAGTGTCTCACCACCCTCACAGTAAAGAATTTCTTCTTAATAGCTAATCTATATCTACCCTCTTGCAANACTTCTCAAGCCTGTCCAGGTCCCTCTGGATGGCATCCCTTCCCTCAAGCGTGTGGACCGCTCCACACAGCTTGGTGTTGTTGGCAAACTTGCTGAGGGTGCACTCAGTCCCTACATCCATGTCACCAACAAAGATGTTAAATAGTACCAGTCCCAGTATTGACCCCTGAGAAACACCACTCGTCACTGCTCACCAGTTGGACATCGAGCCATTGATAGCAACTCTTTGAGCCAATTCCTTATCCACTGAGTGGTCCACCTGACAAATCCATGTCTCTCCAATTTAGAGAGACATATGCTTTAGCAGAGTTTCCAGGAGAATCTGCTCCATGATCTTGCCAGGCAGAGAGGTGAGACTGACTGGTCTGTAGTTCACCAGGTCTTCCTTTTTACCCTTTTTAAAGGGGTACTGTGTTTGACAAGGCTGATAGCTAGACTAATGTAATTCATTTCATTGCAAGTTCATGTTGATGGCCTTAGAACTACGATTTTTAAAAATATCATTTATATGCATATCATTGTATGTATATATAAAATATATATACAAACTTTTTTCCAGCTGAGTCAATAAATATTTAAGAGTTCATTTTCTATGACAGACATATACAACCTCGTTAGAAAATTTGGTTAAATAGAAATAATAACTACATAGAAATGAGTAATTTGTAAATAGAATTTAAGTAACTAGCATTCTCAGACACTGGAGAATAAACTGTTATCCAGTACAATGTTTACTTCTTTACTAAGTTGCGGTGAAACTCTAGATAAAAATATTCTCCCAGTTCATCAGACAGCATGAGATGCAAAAGTGAAACAAAAAAGGATGGTCCAAATCTGACAGGGTAAGGAAGCCATCCTCTGTTTTTCCTGTTTCCACAGAGCTGAGGTGTCAGAGAAAACACTAGCATGATTGGAAGATATAACCCATTCTTTTTATGGCTTAAAAACAATAATAATACGATAACAGATCAGTCACATCAGTTTGCTGCAAAATACCTTCTGAGCTGCAGTGAAATAATTTAGCAACCTCTGTAAAGCTATCAGAATGAGTATCAGAATGCAACCTCTGTAAAGCTATCAGACACAGAATGCGTCTGCCATTAACAAAACACAGAATAGCAGGTACTGCAATCTTTACTGCATTTCAAATTAGTATGAGATTTAAAGTAAAAATACAGAATTCTGACGTGGATACATTTAAAAAGTACAATCCCTGGGAAAAAATCTGAATGGGATTCATTCACACTGACGGAACTTTTTTGATTATACGGGATATCTGGCTATCATACTTAAGACAGAAATTATAACAAAAAGATGATGACCAAGTTATATCAATAAAAAGTAATTACTGGTAATTATTGATGAGGGAGAACTGGAGAACAAGGATCTCTCTTAATATTCCACGCAACTAAATGTTCCCAGCAACTCAGGAGAAAATTTAAGCCTCCACACAAAAGACAGTTCTACCTGCCTTTTTTCCTAACCGTTTTGACTGATGGAAATCCGAGTATATACTAAGACAACCAACAAATATATTTCAAACCTAAAGTACAGGGATTAACTTGTTAATTCAGAGGAAAAACATTTAGACATATATTGTACGGTACTCAGCACATCCCTTGTCATAAAGTAACGTTCTTCTCCATGTCATAATTTTGAAATGCTTCAAAATGCACACCCATGACTTCCCTCATTATAAAAGATGTAGATTTAGATGATATTATAATTACAACCAAAAATGTTTCGTGGAGATGCTGACAGTATATTTACCTATTTAGCTATTTTTGTTCAAGCAAGGTTTTCTGCAGATTTTCCTTTTCCTCTAGTTTTAACACCAGTTCCCCAAACAGAATGAATTTGGTCAGTCCAGTTCCCTTAAATGCAACAAGATATTCTGTTAAAATAAATAAATAAATAAATAAATAATCTATCTGCCTGAAGAATTCAGAGCCAAAAATCTACTTTTTAAGAAAATATCCTCATTGGTGAAAATAAGGTTTTTGGTAACATTAAAAGCACGCACTTTAGGGTGGTGGAATATACCAGGGTAATCTACATATTAACCTCCCTATATTGCTCTTAATGAAAGCAACAGAGGTTTTTCCAGTGTGATTTCACCACAGCTACCTGGGACCGGGGAGCTGTGGTGCTGATCAGAACGCCAGCTTCATTCAGCAGTTCCCATACATCCTGAACAACTGTTCTTTAGGAAAGCCTATTAAGTTTGTCATTACACCTCTTCTTCCCCTTACCCCAGCCAGCTTCTTGGCTTTCCACCCCAGTTTGAAGGGAAGAGTTTTCAGTTCCCTTGCAGAACTACTGGCATTCATTTGCATCTGTAGTTTGGAAACACTGAAAAAAAGGCAATACAAATGTGTTCAAACAGCTATAGCAAAGTATCTTGAAGAATGTGGTTTTTTGTGTCACTTTCCCAATACAAGACAGCTTCTTACAATAAGATGCTAGGACTTGTCCTGCCCTAATTGTAAACGTTGTAATTCTTGAGCTTTATACCATTTCTCTTCCAATGCCTTCAGTACCATTTGAGAGAAGAATCCCACAAAATAATGATAGTATTCCATACTCAAGTTTCTTCCCATTGTTTAATGTCATCAATACTAATTTCAGTCACTACCCACATAATAATCCCTTCCTTAATATTCTTCAATCATTTATAGACAGCTGTTTCCTTCTTAGTCTACATGTACCTAAACTGTACATATTAAGCCCTGCTACACATTCCTCACAAATGGGTCCCAGCATCCTCTCTAACATGGGGTCAATTTGTATGCAAGAACGCAGGCGGTTATTGTCCTGGCACCGAGCTGTTTGAAAGCGTCTGGGCAAGATATTCAAGGTGATCTTGAATACTGTTGCATATGGTTATACTTCATTCTTCGGTAGGTCAGAGATGTTTCACTTCCCGACAGATTTATTGGCAGCTATTACCAGGATTTTTTAATACTTTCTGAAGGCTTCAATTACATATGCCTTGTGCTAATACCTCCCAAGTTTTTAAGAACCTGTTATGGACATGTTCCCAGAAGTTTGTTAGCCATTTGCTCATTCATTAGCAGTAGCAGCAGTATACTTAAAAGAACCCGTTAATAAATTGCGTATCTCCAACTTACAAATTTAGGACTAGAAAACCCTGACTCCTTTGGAGAAGCACACAATGACACAGGTGATGTCTACATATTTTCATATGCTGTTACAAACAAGCCTTTTTCCAATGTTGGATACTTCCAATAATTTTCTTCAAAACTCAAGATAACTATTGTTGTACATTAAAAGCCATGCCTATTACTAAAATAACAGTTTTTAACAGGGTGAAGTGCACTTCCGTCAGTCAGACGATAACGAACTCCATGATTGATTACTAAAACATTTCATCAGCATTTAACCCTTTAAGTCTTTGATAACTGCCAATTTTGGAAGCATTTTATTCTTGGGAGCCAATACTTTCACTAAGAATGAACTGATACACAGAAGCAAGCTGCAAGTACTACAAATGACTCTTAAGTATATATGCTATTCCTCACCCCTGTATCCTCCATAAGCTGGTCATTTTCTTCCCTTGTGAGTTTATACTTCTTCCTCTCCTGGACAGCTTTCAACTATGTGACAATGAAGAAATCAAACACCAAAATAGCAGCAGCTACATATCCTCTGCATGACAGTGTAATTTCTTCTGCCTTAAGGCAGTGTCTAGCACTGAAATCATAGCCTGTTTACTTCTAACTGGTGCTATATTACACCAAAGACTTAACTCTTGCTTACATAAAACTTGCACAAAGACCAATTTACTCACAATGATCCTATTTAGAGTTTAGAGCCCAAGCCAGCAGTACCTTTTACAGCCAAGACAGTGACAGTAGTTGGACAGAACCCTAGTTCTCGTGCAAAAGTACAGAGGAGCTCAAGCCCTACTGCTACTTGTATTCCTATAAATAAGAAACGAAAAGCAAATGCCTATGCACATTCACTTTTTTGGTTTAGAAGCTGTTTATAATGGTCACAAGTTTAATATTTTAAAAGACTTTATCTTCAAGAGTTTTTAAAATAGTTTTTATATTTTAAGACTAACGTATTTGAAACAGATCTTTCATAGGTTAATTAAAAAGTAAATATTTGTATGAAGGGATTTCAGAAGTTGGTATTTCTATGCTCATCTGAATTGGGATGCATGACTTCTGATAACCATATGAGAATCAAAGGGGGAAAACTTGAACTAAAATAAGCAAATGAAAATGCAGCAATACATAATGTGACTTCCAAAAGAGGAAGACAATATAATGATTAGCTACATATATTTTACAAGCATCTACAGAATCACAAGGTATTAGCAGACAGAACCAGAGAGCTGCGAGGACAACAGCATTCATGCAAGAGTTATGTAGAAGAGGAGCACCCTATTATGCACTGTTGCCTATATAATTCAGCACACATGAGCAGTCTCACCCATGCCCATGGAGCTGTCTGTCACAAAACCAGAACACAGGGCTATGAGCAACCTGATCTAGTCATGGATGTAACTGCTTATTGCAGGGGGGCTGGACTAGATGACCTTTAAAGGTCCCTTCCAACTCAAACTATTCTATGATTCTATGAAGTTGCTAGTGGCTACTTATTCACTGTCACCAAGCATGAAAGAGTTTCACATAGTAATACTTCAGCCAAAATTGTTCCTTTACAGCAACTTTTCAGATACATCTGTAACAGTAGATTAAACATGTCCATGAGTACATTTTCCAGGGAACTGAGGCCAACTGGTAGAAAATGAAGTGAGCCTAGGGTGGTAAACTCCCCTAGTCTGCAAAACAGAGTGGCCTTACAGAAACTGTCCTTTGGGAATGATCCCTGGAACACCGACTACCAAACAGTGTCCAGTAATTAGCTCACTGGTTTTGGCATCAAGTTAATCAGGACATTTTTCTGTAAAACTTTTAGTTTGGACATAGGTAAGGAAATGCAAAATGTTCCCATGTCCAGTCTGCATCCACACAGAGAGAAACTGCAACCCATCAAACCATCTTCAGCTGGTACAGAGGAAATAGTTCAACATCATGTTAATTAAAACCAGGCAAAAATTGGAGCCCAAAGCCGAGGAAACAGATACTACTTTGTTACTGCAGTGAGAAGGCAGGTGAGGAACAGCATATTAAAAATTGTTCATATCTTCAAGGAGAGGGTCTGATTAAAAAATTAGTTTTCCATCCATGCAATGCAGAGAGGCAGAGAAACAACCCTATCCCTGTGTTCATAACCTACATGGTTATCCTACTTAACAAGATTACTCCCCCACATCAGATGACATGGTTATCCTACTTCAGGGAAGTTGTCCCATCCTCCCCTGTTTCCTCAGCCTGGCAAATAGGTCTCAGGAACAAGTTGGGGACAAACAATGCCTGAGTCACCAGCCAGGAACAAATAGGAAATAATCATGACATTCACACTGTGAGCTCCTAGATCCGATGAAGCCACAGCCTCAGCGAAGGGTGCATCTTGCATCTCAGCTTCTTGTGCACGGAACAAAAGGAAACACTCACAGCCATGGCTGAGTTACATAAAGTATGCATTTCACAAAACCGCATTTCTGCTGGGTGCATGTCCCTGTCCTGTATACAGTTAAGGAATGTAACTTGGGCCATATTCTATTACATTCCTTAAGGCTGCACTACTTTCATATATAATCCAGTTTATGACAAAGCAGAATAAAGCAGGAGTTTCCCCATCTATGCGCTATACAAGATTGTCCGCTATACTAGGAAATTCCACTGCCGTATTTTGGCAGATCCCTGTTTTGTCATTGGTTATAATCTATCCTACACAAACTAGCTTAATTAACTTATATAAACTCAGTTTTCTTTAGCATATTTTGCATATGTGTAAGGCAAATTTCTCTAGCATTTTTTAACAATCTCCTACAGTGACACCCTTTATCTGTAATAATTGATAGAAATTAAGTAGTGTGAAAAAAAAAATTCATTCTAACTACCAATACTTATTTACAATTATTCTATCCAAGTGTTTTGCTATTGCTAGCCACCTTAATAAACATTGCCTCCTAGTATTAAAGTAATGAACATAAAAATATTTTTTTACATATAACAGTAAAGATTATTTTTGTTTAGTTACTTTGAAAATAAAGCCCTCATATTCTGTAGGTGTAAGATTAATAAACAACTTCTGTGTATTAAAGTTATCTTGAAGCTAGCACTGATTTTATGGCATATTTCCAATTCACAGACTAACAAAATACATAATTCATCTTTTATTATACCTGAAAATTAGGACCAATTCCATAGCAAGTAATTGGGTCCTTTAACACGCAACTTCTATCAATGAGTGTTGAGAACTTAGGTTCAGAGGTCATTTCTACATAGTAATGCACATTCATAAATTACATCATGACATTACTCTAAATAGATTTAAAAATAAATGCTTTTAAAAAAAAGAGTCCGTTAAAATTGTTCTTACTCTCTAACTCTTCTGGAACAACTTTCTTCTTTGACATCTGCAGTGATTATGAAAAACCTCTGAAACTCCAAGAGTATCTCACATGGCCATCTCTAATTTAGCACAGTCAGCCTATTTTAGTGAAAGAATGCAACAAGCCTGATCAGACAGACACTATCAAAAAGTGTTTAACTTCAGAGCTGGAAGCCTAATCTTTTGCTGTCTAGAATGCACCAATTAAGGCTCTATACAGAAGACACAACTAGATTCACAAAAAAAATCCATTTCAAATTACTAGGTCGCAGAGAGCAAACACCACCTATCATCAGGAGTTCTCAGTAAAGATGACCCACAATCTTTCCCATTCATATTATAACTCACCCTTTCTCATCCTGAATAGTTTGTATTTCTGGGAAATATCTAAACCCTTTAAATTCATCAAAGCTTATAGAAGTTTTCCATCACAATGTCTATTTGGGATCAAGAGTGTTCCAGTTTATATTTTAGTCTTTCTGATCATTGAAATCTGACATTTGAAGAACAGTTTATAGCAATTTTGTAACATTATGTGACTCATTTATAAAACTTGGAATGTGTATTTTTCTAGAATAAACAAATTATACAGCATTAAAAAATAACAATTAACTAAGACCTTAGCTTACAAAGTACCACTCCCTACACCTAAAAGGTCAGACTGAAAAAATGGAAATATGATCAGTCTACTGTCTGACCCTGTTAGAGATTAATCTCAAATTTCATGGGGGGGAGGGGAAGTCAAGGGCTTTTTCAGTAACAGAAGAATAATTTCTGTGTTCAAAAAATTCTATTTTAATATAAACACACTATTCTAAGATTTTAATTTTTCTTTATTTTAGAAAAGCCGATTTCTGTATTTAAACTGTGTCTTAAGTATAAGATAGGGGTGCGATTCCTCAGGTTTTGGTCTAATTCTTTTAAGTTTTGTGCTGAAGTACAGTAATAGTGCAACAGAGGTGGTGATACAATTCACACAAATTGTAAATACCACAACAGTAAAAGTTCCTGTATTAAGACCACCTTATCAGTGAGTTTTCCTTTTGCTGGGTCAGAGGACTCAATAATTAACATCAAGGCCCTGACGCTGAGTAAAGCCTCAGCTTTCATGTACTTCAGATGATCTCTTCAAAGCTTCATTATAAGATTTACTTGCACTAATTAACAGAGATCAGAGTCAATTATCTATTTGCAGGCTGCCCATCACATCGCAAGGCACCTATGTTTGCAGTGATGCTGCATGACAGCAAACTAGATCAATTAATGTAACACAACACTCATTTTCTTCCCTAAATGTGCATCTCCAGATTTTGGTCACCTCTGTGCAAATATTGTCAAGGCTGCTAAACCCAGCACAAGGCCAGTAACATTAAAACTCTTCACAAATAGGAATTACTGTTTTTTCCAACCATAACAACAACTTCCAAAAAGCACCAAGAAAAATAGTAATTAAAAAACCTATCAGTGTTCTTAAAATTTCAAAACCAAAGATCAAGCTTCCTGCACAGCTACTTTTGTAACTCCAACAGGCATTCAGGAAAAGTAAATAATAACATAATTAACGTTTTCACACTGCAGCCACCCTGCAATCTCTCTGTAAAATGTGTCTTCATCTTGAAGCTAGGCTGGACACCAGTAGCAAGTGTGGTACCAAGCCCTGCATTCAGACCACAGAAGAGTTTCACTTCGCAAGTGACTGCGAGTGCTGAGGCAGCATTGCTATTCATCTGCCAGTTCTGTACTTTGCAGAATGTTTGTTTCTTTGAATACAGTGTAATCTTCTGTTCTCTATTAATTACAGGCTTAGTGACCAATAGTAGAAAAAGTCTCTATATAGTATGTATAAAGGTATTGATATTAATTAATGCAGTGGCTCCATCTTTCAGTTGGGCCAGGATATGCCTAAATTAATGTGATCTTAATTCTGTTCCATGAGAATATGCACAGAACTATAATCCCAAATTATAATACGTATTTTGTGCTAGTACATCACAATGACCATTATATAGGTATCTCCAAAATCTATCCCGAAGACAGAGCTGAGCTTCCTTTGCCTGGGCTTCAACCACATAAAGCTAAGTCCCGACTTCAGACCAAGAGGGAGTACCTGCAGTGAAGTGCTGAGTGCCATGACATTCCGAGCTCAGCGTCACACTAACACAACTGCATGGCTCCTGGTCTGCTCAGAGCACAGCCACAGCTGCTGGGAAAACACTGTATAGACATACTTTTCATCTTTGGCTGATTTTACACCTTGCTTATTATTTGATCTTATACCTATCTTAGTATCTCAACTTTTCTTTGGTGGGATACCAAAAACTGGTTACTGCATGAGACTTCTAAGTGCTTTTTATTTTCTTAGCTTTGCATCATATGGAAATGAAGCTAACTCACATTCTGCATTTTAAACACTATCTCAAGTTCCCTTATAAGCCGGGCATGCTGAAATTTTCTAACACCAGAAAAACTTTGAGATGTCACAAAACCACTGCTTTAACCAATGAGATTGAGTTCACATAACTATTACTCAACATGCCATAGATGTCAAAATCACTTGTATTTTTTTAATCAATAAAGTAAATTTAAAATTATTTTTCTGTTATATTAATGTACATGCGTATCCGAATAATTGTAATAAATAGGAACACCACATTAATATATGTACACTTATATATAAAAATTATAAATGAAGCAATATGGATCATGATGCAGACTGAGTAAGGGATCAAAGGGATCTATCCAAAGCAAATGAAGGGCTACATGAGGTGAGGCCTCCAGTCACAATAATTGCACATGAATGGCTTCTGAAAGGAGTAAATGAATTGCACATACACCTTATCAAGCTCTAAACTGCTCACCAGCTTCACAACTAGGGCAGGGGCAGATGACTACGTGGAGCCTGCCAGGCTGACCAAGTGCATTCCTCCTCTCCCGCAGGCAATAGCAATTGCTGTTCCAGCTCAGACAACTGACGAAACTACACCTTTAAAAGCAGTTTGCTCTCTTGACCTGAATATAATTGTAGGTATATTAGTCCAAGACACTTGGGAAACATTGCATTCATATACAAACATTTCCATTTTTGCCTTACTAACCAAGTCTTCTTCCAAGGCTGGATCACATGGTTTTTTCTCACTAATCCAGAACTGACAGTAATGCAGATCATGCCTATACCTCTGTCCCCCAGTTTCTTGGAATTAAGCTCAAAACAAGTGGTCAGCTCAATGAAGATTTCTGTCCTAGGAAGGAAGATTTAAAGATATCCTAACCAAGAGACATTAATAAATTAGAGGTAAACATGTTTTTAAAATAAAAAAGATTGAGGCTGACAAGATCAAGATCATCTTAAAAAGGCGGAATATTCTTTTTATTTTTATTTTTTAAATCTAAATCCATAAAAAGAAAGCTTTTCCACCCCTCAGCTTATTAAGGATTTCAAAAACTTAAAATATCTTATTAATTGCCTCTAAACCTCATCAAGTCCAGAAAAATGAAATCTCAAAACCTACCTTGCAGAGATAATTCTGGGCTATTTCTTAAATATTTCTATTTGGGTTACCTGTTTGGCTTAGTCATGCTGTACTTGCACACCACGTCCCTTTTCACATCCACAGAAAAGCCAAGAACCCAAGAAATCACCCCCTAAACAAGCCCAGGCTGTGTCAAGACCACCACAGCATGGCAGAGATGATAGCCAAAATAATTCTGTTTCCAACACTTTGCAATTCTCCTGGATAGCAAACAGTTGCACTGCTTTGTTTTGCACTTTCTATTTTAATAACCACCCTCACATTCAGCTTTAAGTATATTTTATCCTATCTAATGGAAGTAACTGTGATGCCAAGTATTGGCTATAAAACTAGACTGCTTAATACTCTCAGTAAAGGTTAGTAGCTTCCAGTGGTGTTTTCCTCAGACACCACTTTTACATCTTACTTTTCACAGTGATACAGTTGAATCAAGAAAATTCCAATTGCAAACACTTCTTTTTCACAGCACTAAAGATAAAGCATTGGGTTTGCAAAGTTCTTTAGAAATCTGAAGAATTTATCGAACATTCTCTGAAAGATTTTGTTTAGAGCTCAACAAGCCTGCTTTCTGTACCTCAGAAACATCTGCCCACTCCCTGCCTTGACACAGTACATCTCCATGAGATCAGCCAAAGCAGCAGCGCTGTAGCAGGCTCTCGTACAACGGAGACAGCCAGAAGAAAACAGCCAAGCAAATAAGTGGAACTTCTCCTTGGGAAAGTGGTCCTACTTTGGTGTTGATGTGGACATTCACTGAGCACAGAATACTTCTTCTGCAAAAAAAGAGTATTCAGCAAAAACCAATGAGATTAGAGTATGATAAAAAGGATGAGGGAGAGAAGGAAGGACATAAGAACCTGGGGAAAGAACTGTAAGGTCAGAAATACCACCAGAAAAGTCCTGCCTCATGTCTATTTACCATCACACGTATAAAACCAAATCAAAGTCAGAAAAACAGAGACAAACTAGTTTGTAAGTTGGGTTTGGGTGATACTTTTTTTCCATCCCCAGTTTAGCTGCACTGTGAAAGAAGTCAAAGATACTATGGCAATTAAGCTAACTATAGTTTCTTGAAATATTTATTCTGGGCTTTGATCACCGGACCCAAATCCCTCAGACTGTATCCCACCCTTATTCTTGCAAGGGAACCTAAGCAGAGATGCTTTCTCACACCCAGTCAGGTGTGAGCTCCTCATCAGAGCTGGGCAGAGTAGCCAAGCAGCTGCACAACTGCAACAAATGCAACTGACTGATCCCTTCAGAAAACTTTTTTTCCCCATCATTTTCTAAAGCCTGAGCCAAAGACTTGTGTATTTTACTCTGTTTTCAGAATCCTTAAGAATGGTCCTGAGAACCTTTCTTAGAAGAGCAGATTTCCATTGTAAGTAAAGTTAAGAGAAGCTAATACTATTGAAATTCAGGGGAAATTCATACTGAAAGATATATTTACTCTAAAAACTTTTTGAATGGACTGGATTATTCACAAGCCTGGAACTCATGATTCAGCTTCCACCATTCATGCCTGTCATTTCTGCCTTAGTGCAAAATCTTGCTCAATTTGCCCAAATGAAGTCTGCAGTACTCTACATTTTACTGAGAGAAGGAGGAGGACTCTGAGGTTTTGGGGTTAGAAAGATGGAAGAATAGGAGGCCTGTTAACTGGTCTTTCCTTTCCTGGATATTTTGATAACATTAATTTCTTCTAGGTAATCAAAGGGAAGTGGATACTGGAATTTTTTTTACTGTATTAAAAAAAAAAAAAA
>VYXH01000704.1:0-12330 GCA_013397275.1 Burhinus bistriatus | reverse complement strand
CCAGTGACAGGACAAGAAGCAATGGGCACAAACTGGAACACAGGAAATTCCATCTGAACATAAGGAAAAACTTCTTTACTTTCAGGGTGGCAGAGCACTAGAACAGGCTGCCCAGAAAGGCTGTGGAGTCTCCTTCTCTGGAAATACTGAAAACGTGCCTGGACACCATCCTGTGCAGCCTGCTCCAGGTGAACCTGCTTTGGCAGGGGGGTTGGCCCAGATGATCTCCAGAGGTCCCTTCCAACCCCTGCCATTCTGCGATTCTGTGATTTGTGCATGGGATTGCCATGACTGATGGGATTCTGGGTTTCCAGAATTGAGACAGAAACAGTTTAAGAAAGAAAACTAAAAACAAAGACTCTGGAGCATAATTCTGCAGCAAACAATGACAGCTCTAGCAAATTTAGGACATAAGTAATGAAAGCAAAAAAGTTTTTTTCATAAAAGCCACGTATGTCAGTGGCTTGTGGAGGCTGAAGGCTTATCAGAGGTTTATAAAACTAGCCGAGATATGAGCAATGGAAAATATCACAGTATTCCACAACATGCAAGCACCAATATATACTTTAAGATTTACATTAGCATTTTCTAAAGACAAAACACATACTTTCTCACCTGGAATTCTTATAAAGATACTATTCTTTTAGAAACTGAAGCGATGAAATAACAAAGACTACATTTCAGTAAATTATAATAAAGCTGAGGTAAAGTACTATGCTGAATGCAGATTAATAAAGGCGTGAATTAATCCCCGAAATACACTGCCTGAAGGAATATCACAGATCACAATGGTTTTGGTGATATGTGTGTTTTCTTTTAAATGGGGAGGAGGGGAATTCACACCCATCATTTTACTAAGGATTAGAACAAAGGGCAAAATACCAAGAATTGATGAGAAAAAAATGCGCTGAATATTCTAAGATCACTTCCTAACCCAAAGTATCTGCATTTCCAAAAATGCTGATTTACACTATTGAAGAAGACTTACATTACAAGGAATAATTGTTGAAATAAGTTTGGGTTTCCTTTCAGGGAACAGAGAGCCATCCATGGCGCAAATTTCTGGTTGGTTATGGCATATTGAGATTCCACAGTGCTTCTCAAGTCCAAGAAGCTATACCTTCACCAAGGACAAAGGTAATATCTTCAGAAAATATGCTTCCTCTATTTTGCATGCTACTAGTTTTTCATTAGACAAGTAAACATCAAGTAACTTAAAAAATTAGACAAAAATTGTATACTTTAGGAAACAGCTCAATATGATGATCAGTTCCGAGAAGGAGCTAAGAACACATCAGAGACCTTTGATTTTGGTGTTTGGTTTGTTTTGAAAAGGCAGAGATCCCAGTAGAATAGCTGTAGGACAGTTTAGTGAGGTTTAGTAAGGAGATTTAGAAGTTCAAGCAGCATGGATCAAAGTTAATCCATGATCAACAAGCATTTTTAACTAAGACCCTAGCAACTTCAGAACATTTTGAACTGTTAATCAACACCCAATAAACTTTCCTGAAGAAGCCTCCTGACTTTCCTGCTTACCACCAGCATTTGCACGAGGGTATTCTGCCATAACATACCCACACAGCCTGTATTTTTGATAACTACAGCAGTGTAACATCTCAAAACACTGAATTAGTATCTCCATTTAGATCACATGCATTAGTCAGAGAGATAAATTGAAAACTTGTAATTTAAACAGCAAAATTTACAAACTAGGAGCATGGTCCTACAAACTAGGGAGCATCTTTCGACCATTTCAGCAAAGATAGTTTCTAACAGGATGGTAGCAAGAACTGTTTGCGGTATTACTGTGTCTAGCATGGCAACCTAATTTCAGGACATTATGTAGTCCTTCTACAAACCAAGATGAGTTGCTCAAATCTGGACAACCTTATGGAAATAAGCATCATACAGTTGGTGCTCTTAAGAGCTTATGTACACCTATTCTCACCTAAATGGCGAAGATCAGCACTTGGAAAGGTCATGACTGAGACCTCCCAGGATGATGAAGAAGAGCTGCTAATCATGCCACAAGTTATGCAACTGCTGGGGGGGAGTTCAAAAACCAAAGTAGATTGCTACAAAGACAGGTCTACATACAACAGATAGATATCTATATAACTGTAGGGATAAATACTTACCTGTATGCACAGGAACATCAGACAGAGCCAGACACCCTTCTCCTCAGGGGAAACTCAGAATCATGAGACACTATGTGCATTTTGCTTTACATGACCACCACACACCTTCCTATATACCTCCGAGGTGAACACTGGGATCTGACTCAGAAACTGATGAAAGCCAGATTATCCATGTTAATATTCTGGTAACATTATGTCAATGGGGTGAAAGGATAAGCATATAGGAAACAAAGGGGGAATATTTCTATGAATCAGTGTTTCCTTTGCAAACAAAATTTTGGGATAACAAGCTCCTTGGACAGAAACTCTTTTTGCACAGGAATTTTTCCATTCAGGTCATGNTAAAAGACGTCAAGGACTGAAAGTCATATTTTCTATTTCTTCGTAAATGTTCCAGCGCTTCATAAGACGGCAAAGCAGGTGACAAAACACATTGCTTAAATTGCCAAAGGCTGTGTAAACAGGGATAATTTTAAACTCACCATGCCTACAGGAGTAGCCAAATCTTCATGTCAACTCTATTCTTCATTAGTTTATACTAATATCTAGTACATAGAGTAGGCATATAATTGAGTTCTGAATAGCCGGCCTCATAACTTAGCTGNACAAAAAAAATCCTTATTAATTAATGTTATTACTGCATAGCAACTTCCTTTACACTGTCACAACAAAGATCTGTTCCATCATAATGAGATTACGTAAAATATGCACCCTCCTTTGTTGCATAAAACCACCTAAAACGGTCTTTACATAAGCTTCTTTTACCAATGAATTTTTTCTGAACATGTATGCCTTTTGGACAATCAAAAATCTGAAGTTGCTTTCTTCAGCTTAAGAAAGCTGTTTTCATGGTCTTGCTGCTCCTTAACTCCTTAAAGGATTTATTAGCATTATTCAAAAAGATAGTTGATAAAGAACATTTAACTGTTTAACAATACTCAACAGAGTTGATTATAGAAAGACATGTCAGTGCACATATGGCAGGCGGATAAATTATGCACATCTGGATTACTTTTGGCAAGAAACACAGCTAAGTGTCTAACGCCAAGTTTAGCAATCTGTCACTATCAATATGTGCATTTATTTAAAAGACGTCAAGGACTGAAAGTCATATTTTCTATTTCTTCGTAAATGTTCCAGCGCTTCATAAGACGGCAAAGCAGGTGACAAAACACATTGCTTAAATTGCCAAAGGCTGTGTAAACAGGGATAATTTTAAACTCACCATGCCTACAGGAGTAGCCAAATCTTCATGTCAACTCTATTCTTCATTAGTTTATACTAATATCTAGTACATAGAGTAGGCATATAATTGAGTTCTGAATAGCCGGCCTCATAACTTAGCTGAAAATGGTTAAAACAATTTGGTAAGTTCAAATAAAATAAAACAAAATTAAATTATCAGAAAAGTTGCAATTACAAACTCATTTGTAACAGTAATTGCTTATTTTTAGTGATAGTTTAATGAGAAAATATGCCACCCCATATCTAACTTTCTTGATAACAGGTTAGTGGTAGATAGAGGTTACACCATCTTGAAAGGCAAGCATAAAACTGAAGGTTGAGAAGTCATGCTTGTTCTTAATGTAAATCTAGTACAAGTAAACAAAACAGAAAAACTCCAATAGATATGGATTAATATTTGCAACAGACACCAGAAGTTATATAGAAACAAATTAGGTGGTTAAAAAGCCAGAGCTATGACCAACAAGGCCTTTATAAATCCAGAAGTATTAAAAAAGATGAAAATCAAAATCAGAATTTGCTTTCTTAGGCATTAAAATCATTCAACTCCTACTCAACACAGGAGTGAATGGAAAGAAGGGGCACAGTATTAACATTGCCTATAATTTTTCTTGTTAAAAAAGCTACAAAAACATGTTGTAAGAATTCCATGACTGCCCACTGCTTAAGAGAAGGTGAAAATCCCTTTGGCTGATGGTGCTGTTTCTTTGTTACAGGAAATGCCATTCAGCTGTAGCTGAATGATCTTGTTAGACTCATCAGCAGTCCTCTTATGATTTATATTTCTGAGGAGAACAAAGCCTCACTCTGTCTCATTTACACTGGCTACATGTACAGAGAGACAACATCAAGCCTGCATAAGTAAATTTAACTCATATTCAAATGCACAACTTCATTAAAAAAAGTTAATTTTTGTGCGTTTTATATGCAGTAGCGTAACTCGTTTTCATACCCTTATTAGTATATGAATACATGAACTACAGAAAGGTTTTTGTTTACAGTTGTAATAGAAACTTAATTACATTCATAAGAAATGGAAATTACTTGAGATATAGAATATTTATTCCAAGTTCTTAAAGTTATGTTAATATTTGCCATACCAAAACAAAACAATTTTGAAATATATTTCAGAACCTAAAACCTTGTCATATTTTCTATTGAAGTAGTCACTATTTACATTTTATTCCACATACACACCCGACACAAACACAGAGATAAATAACCTTCCACAGTATTTTACATTTTACAATAAGGAATTGATTCACCATCTTATTGAACACTAAATCTGAAGCTAAGAGCGAGTTTTAACCTAGCCAAGCATGAAAAAGAAAAGCTGGAAGAAACCAGCAAAGAGACAGTGGAATTATTTCCTTTCCTGATGGGCAATCTCTCCTCTGGTACAGGAAAATGTATCACGCTGCTGGGGCTGTTGGGACAACAGATTTCATACCAGCCTCGGGACCCACTAGGCAGTAGGAATTCACACTGGTCTTCAAGAGGTTCACTTAAGATGGCTTTTTGTTTGTTTGTACATTTGTATTTTCCTGCTGGTTCACTTCTTAGTGGATCATGGTACCTGTTTCTCACCATGAATAATCTAATTCTCTTGTCTCCAGTACCCCTAAAATTTTCTGTCTTCTTCACGAGTACTCAAAGTTATCATGCAAAATTTGGTAAAAGCGTTTCCCACCACAGAAGAAAGACTTGACAAGCATGCATATGACAATGTTTTAAGCAAATTATTAATTAAATTGCATTGAAAAGTCTGTTAAAAAGGATAAGTGTAAAGGGTTGCTCACCAGGACAAAATTCTTAAACAGCACTGAAATGGCTAAACAACAAGCTGAGCAGTGCCATGGGTTAGATATAACACAAATTTACAATACAGTGTACACTCACTATTGGGCACTTCACATGAATTACTTATGTGCCAGCTAAACTGAACAGACAGTGAACTTGATAACTTCAGTTGTACTGTATTTCACTTTAAAATGCTTTCAGTAGATTCACAATAGTTTATACTGTGTAACAGTGGCTTTTTTATAGCATAAATATGTTCAGACTCAATCAATTTTACCTCAGTGTAGACACACTGCAATGTCTTGAACATTGAACTCTCTACCAGCAGAGGGGGACCTCTATTGTGATTTCTTTCTTTCAACGTTTTCCAAAGGCAGTCTTCTAAATCCATTATTTAGCTTCTAATGCATTCTTTTTATAAACCTTATATGTAAGACTAGGCAAATAGTCCTATTTTCCATGGGCATTCAAAACAGAAAACGTAAATGGGCTGATTGCTCTTGTTGCTTTGATAACACCATGAAAGAGCATTTTTGAAGCTACTTCTAAAATTTCAACATATACCAGCATGACTATATGTTAAGGAAAGTGCTCGACCCTTGTTTTAAATGACTTCTCATTGGTTTACATAATGCATTTCACCACCACAATCTTTGGAGCTTTGTTCTCCTATCACAGAAATGAATGTTTCTTCCCCCTGTATCTGGGTCTCCAAATTATTCAAAACTACAGATCGTCATTATCATCCTAGAGCATTTGTAAAACTTTTCTATATGGACGTAAGCTGGAGTGCAGAAATAACCTACTTCCACAAAGTCATCAGCAAAGTCCAGAGCAAAGACAAGAAATGAACCTGTATTTCCTAACAACTCAATAACTGTAATGGCTTCTCCCACTGTAAGTAACAGTTATTTCTCATCTTAATTTCTCTCCCCCAAAAGCCCCCCTTGGATTAAAGGAAATTGTATGTGTTATCAAACAAAAACCTGGTAATTAGCTTGTATGATGAAAAAGAATTATATTATGATATATTAACTGTCAAAACTATACTTCTTTCTGACGACAGCAACTGAAATATTTTACAGTGGGCATTCAATGATTTTTCTGGAGAGTCACCAAGTTGGAAACTTTATACATAGAAGCATCTTATGAATTAAAATATTTTAAATATACACAGCTTTTATTTCATTTACATCGTGAGATGTCACCGACAAATGATGTTCTAGATTGGAGTTTATCATGATATAGTAGTAGGAGATATAAAACAAGAAACACAGATCGATTGTAATCTAAGTAAAACATTGTAAACAGATTCTTTCACTTTTTTTTTTTTCTTTTTAATAAATGGAGCTATGATTAAAAGTAGCCTTAAAAACCCACCCCAGGTAAAGTTCTATTTTAAGGGGTAAACATTTTAAGGGGTAAAACACTTTTTTCTCACTACAGGATGACTGCCACATAAAAAAAACCAAAAACCAAAAAACAAACAAACAAAAAAAAAAAAAAAAAAGAAAAAGACCCAAGTCCCTGGCTAACTTTGCCAAAATCTGAGTTCTTAACTGTGCCATTACTGTTGTGCTCAAACAAAACTTTGATCGTAAAATCCTTTTCAGAGACCAAAATGAATGACAATAGGAAAGTACGTTTCTATGGCAGGGCAGCTCTGTTAAAGCTTTCAATAATCATGTCAGCTCCCAGGGGCTTTAATTTGCTTCTGTGGTGGCCTTTGTTTTTATCTTTAAAGAATTCAGTAACTACATGACACGCACATACCTAATTTTTTTTCAGTATTCTTTGGTAGAATTTTAATTGATCTCAGACACATATTTGTGGAGGGTGATGGTCACCAGAGCAGATTTGCAGAGCACCACAACAGGTGAGGCTCTGAGCTTCTGGCAAAGAGTCCCAAACGCCAACATCTTCAGTTCTTTTAGGGAGGCAAACAGGCAAGCACAGCTCTCATTTTCTGCTTTTTAACATTCTTCTTCCCACCCAATGCTTTGTGACATCAGCTGGCACCCCTGTCTGTAAATATTCTTTTCACTGCAGAACTAGTTTCATNTATAGTGCTATAGCACAGTAAAATCTTGCAGGATCCAGTACCCAGCCCACAATTTAAAGGAGAAGTAGTACAGGGTTGTTGGAAGGGTTTCAGTATTGATCCATGCTTGGCATGGAAGATTATGATTATGTTTTACTTTGGAAATTATCCTCAGTGCCTCACAGCTCATGAACAGAAAGCTTATGATGGTGGTATCCATAACTCTTCCTCTGTGGGAACAGCAAGTATTCTACTAAAATGGTAGATATATAGAAATCCAATTTAAAATCAGAGAGATTTTAAGTAAAAAGGCGACAAACCATTTTTGAAATGCAATTATTTTCAATAGCCATGAAATATAAATTTGCTCAACAAGAACAGACTTCAAATTTCCTGTTATCACCAGAAATGAAGATTTTCAGAGTGCTTTCAACTAAGATAATCATAAACATCATGGCGATGACTAGTTATTCATATCTGTCCCAGCAACAAAACTTTCAGGTAAGAAAACATTTCTCTATTTCCAAACACTGCACAAAGCAGCCATCTAAGCAAAGTCTGAAGATGCAACAGGGAAAACTTTGACAGAGGTTGTGAAACTGATGGTCCTGATCAGATCTATTGCTATTGGAGAAGAAGGGCAGTTGTCCAGAGTGCAGACAGCTGAAAAATGCTGAATTTGTGGAATCCTGTGGTGTTTTGCAGGACTTCTGGCAGAGTTTTCCTGCATTTCTATAGAACTACATCAGTTTCTTGCTGAGTTTTTTGTGGAGCTCAAGTTGCAAATTCCTTTAATAGGTATACGATTGCCACACTTTTCAGCAGTAATACTTCATACCAATCTTCACAAAACTCCCATAAACTTGACTCCTGGAGAGCCTCATCAGTCTAAATTAAGAACAAAGTAACTGATGAAACAACAATTAAGGTCAATAAAAGAGAACTGTGAATCAGATTTAAAGCTTTCTTTTTCATCACTGGAAAAATTCAGAATTTAATCAAAGCTTGCAAACAACTCCACTACACAAACCAGCCAAGACAACTTTTTGCCTATTAATACAAAATTTAAAAGTCATTATATATTAGAACTTACATTCTGTATATTAACACTTATATTCTGAATATTAGCACCCACATTCTGACCTATTAATTCTAAAATACTTCTAAATAGGAACACATCTTTTTCTGCATACAAGATGAATTAAAACTCCTTTAAGGACATACAATCAAGCAAAAGAAATAGAAACAACTGAAATAATCTAAACAGTATCAGAGAATTTTAAATCTGTGAGATAAAGCAAATTATGGTCTTCAATGGGTATACCAGGAAAATGACCACTTCAATATGGATGTTCCACATATCTAAAAGATATTTTATAGGAATACTCTTTCTGCATTAACACCGTAGCTGAATGAACAAGGAGGAAAACGATCACAAAAATAGAGAATATTAAATCACCATAGATCTCAAAGAACATTATGCTCAGAGAACAACTCAACTGTTTCTAGATCAGACATCATTAATAAGAAGTTAGTAAAACTGACTGTCATACTGAAATGAATCAAGTATGCCAAGTAATTTCTTTATAACAGATAACTAATTAGTAAATACTGCGTATTATCTATGTCTTGTTTAACTCAAGAATGCTATTTCAGAATTTGACAGTGCTACATTTATTTCAGATTATTACAATAAAAAAGAACCCAGACTGTTATCAAAGAAACCAGAATCTTTTTCAGAGGGCCAAAAAAGATTTTGAATGACACAATACTCAAGTGTCAGAGCAACATCACTATCTCTTTCAAATGGTTTGCAGCTATTGCTGTCAAACAGGTTACAAACAGGTTATATCAGTACACTAAAAATTGTATTTTGAATATAAAAAACACACAAAATTGATTTTCAGTCGCACAAAAATAACCTAATGAGCTTTGGCACATTTTCCAGCATTTAACTTAATTTAGCCAAATGACTAACATAGTGAGTCCCCGACTGATAATCCTGAGCAGGGCAAGTCAACTCTTCCTTCATTGTCTGATCACAATACCGAGACAATACAGACTGTATTCTCAAGCATTTCCAGTTACTCACTGCAGGTTCTCAGAATACTTAAAATTGTACTCTTCAGAACACAGAAGTTTAAACAGTTGTAAAGCCCCAGGCCCAGGAAATTGTCATACTAGTTTATTGTTTAAATGATTTGTACAAATTCTCCAGTCAGAGAAGACAATACTGTGACAGTAACAGTTACATATGCATGGTGCAGGACTCCTTATGACCACAGTTCTTATGACTAACACCACAGTTCTTTAATTTGCGTATATCAGGGTATATGTATACAAAAGCATTGTGATGGCTGAATCGGAGCCATCTTGGAAAAGGAGAAAAATGGAAATACTCAGTGATTAGAGTAGTAGTACCAGCTGGAACACCATAGTCTTGTTTTCTGTTCTGTTTGTCCAAACTTTTGCAGTAAGCTCTTAATTCCTGCTTCAGATTCAAACTCTTATTGGAATCACCAATAATTAGGTGGCCATTAGCTCTGTGGTTGTAGCTGACAGTCTACCAGTGCTTAAATTAATAAAAAATTAATAGCAGACTGTTTCCTTACCTCAAAAGACAACAAGCAAATACACTAAAAGACTGACACATACAATACTACACTACTGCACTCAGATCCAGGCAGCCTTCTGCCTAAAAACCATGAAGACCAGTGCAGTCTCAGATGTAACTCCAGTTGTTTCTGGCATGGCAATTTATAACTGAAGTCTCTCTAATTCAGTTTTTGTGTGACTGAGAACAAAATGCAGTGGAAAGAACAGAAATATAATTATGAATCTGAACCTTCCTGAGAAGGACAGTTTTGCAAAATATTTTGCATTCAAGCAGCTAGATTTCTAATCTCCCCTCAGCTGTGGTTCTACCCAGGGCATTAGTCAAGTTCCTCCTCTTTCATTATATCTGTTTCCTCCCTCCAATCCCTCTTTGCCTGAACTGGCTTCTATAGCAAATGTTTTAGGGCACAGTCCTTAGCTACCAGGTATCCCCCCCAGCAGGGTGCTGGCTACAGCTGCAGACTCTAAATGACATTTTTATCGAGTGATACTTAACATACACTACTCATTTAATCTTCAAATGCCTTATGGAGATTCAGACCCATGCAGATCCTGATCGACAGTACACAGAAGAGGATTCAAACACCAGACCATGACTGAATCAAACTAACATGGGGAGGCTCCACACGCCCCACTGCCACATGTACCACATTTTAAAATTCTCTCTCAGACAGGTTCTACGAAAAACAGAGATGCTGCTCTGCTGACCTATCCTTTGTACACAGCGCACTTGTGGAGCATCCCTGCACAGGGGTCAGGGACTTGGTAAGCTGCTGATTTCTACATACACAGAAAGCATCAGCCAAATCCTCAGCCTTATTACCCACAAGAGCAGACACTTTCTGCTTTGACGCAGTTTGGCCACTAACAGCCATCTTCCTAACTCAACAGTGCTGTCAAGTAAACATCAACGAACGAACACGTAACAAAACAAAAACTTAATTCAATGTTCCTGATTTCAAACAAGCAGTTTTTCAGTCAATAAACATTCCCTCTATACTACAAATAAGTGAAAGGTGACTAACAACCAAAAGACCTTTTAAATGCCTGGAGAGTTTGGAGAGGGTTTGGAAGGAATAAGCTTGCCAGAAACTGCTGGCAAGCACACTCCCTACAACAGCTGGCAATGGGATATCCAAGCATGCATTTTTGCTTCCTTTCCCAGACCGTAGTATTACCACACCCACCTTCTTATTTATGCAGGGGAAGGGTGGCATTATTGAATTAATTTTGATAGTTAAGCAAGATTTTTTCCTATTGCACAGAAGGAATGAATTCCAAAAGGAGATGTAGCCAAATATATCTGGGGAGTATTTTAAGCCCGTATTAGAGTTACTAAAATCTGAATTGTCAGAGTCCATTGGCATAGCCTAACACTTCATTTTTATGCAACTTATTAGCTACTCCATTCCCAGTTTAGAACATTTTTAGAGGTATATTTCTCAAATATAGCCCAGAGACACAAATAATGACTTAAGAGAAATGTATGATGGCACACTCATTTTCTTTAGTAAAAGAGCACCTGCAACTATTTTTATATTTTGTTTCTCCTATTCTGCTAAGCTTTAGTGGCTGCATCCCATCTATGATGTGGACTAAATCATAACCACTTCACGCCCGAAAGGATTTTGCAGTGGATAACCTGCAGGAAGGTATAATGTTTTGCTGCAGGTTATATATTGCAACACATAGGTAAACAGAAAAAACTTCTATGTTGCATTTCAGTACCTACATCAAAACTTAACATCTCTGTCCTACATGAAAAGCTTTCTTCAAAGGTAATTATGAGCTGGAAGGAAAATTTTCCAAAAGCCTGCATTTTGCCATACCCCTTCTTCTTTTGTGAGCAGTCTTCCTGAACCAAGCAACAGTATTACCATCAAAAAAGATCTTAATCTTTTCATGTAATACCTGGCAAGTTTATGCGAAAACAATTTACATGGCAGCAAACTGTGTTTTTCAAAAGAATTTCCAGACACAAAGCTGCAAAAACTATTCAGGTCTTTCAGAAAGCCAACAAGAATATACCAAAATTTACCATGTTCTTCAGATGGGGAAGTAATATTTACTCTTCCACTGCCTGCGACTGGCAGTATCAGTACATTAATCTACTCTTGGATTGACTTTCGTTTATAAGCCAATTTTGAAATACAGCTCCAGCGTCTTGATTCCTAAACAAACACCCTCAAAAATTAGTCCAGTGAGATGACATTAGTCTCTTGTCACTGACCAAATGCTTTGCAATAAGCACACTGGCAGAGATGACTTAATTCAGACACACTGAGTAACTGAATAATTAAATCAAATAGAAGAGCTAATAAAGAGTGCATAGACACTGCACAGACAACGTTATTTAGGGAATGGAGAAAGTCAATGGAAAGAGAATAGTAGTAAAGCTTAAGTGTGTTTTGATTCAGTATTCTGATTTGTTAAACATTTTCCCATCATTTTATGCCCTAATAAGTTTCCATTGACTAACATGACCTAAAG
>VYXH01000703.1:141320-154998 GCA_013397275.1 Burhinus bistriatus | reverse complement strand
AGCAACACGTGTTACGCTTGCTGCCTCTATACCTGTAACTGGTGACTTCGTTGCTGTAAGAAACAGTGTTCAGATACTCGGCTAAAGAACTGAATGGCAAAAGCAAAACCAGAGTATACTGACAATAATGAGTAAATTCAAATAGGAGGAGAAATTACAGCTTTAAGAGTCTTGCCAAAGTGAGCAGCCATAAAAGCTGAACATTGTTGGGGAGACATAAACCTCATGAAGAAAAAGAATAATAGTGTAGACGTTGCATGGGTGTACATGAATGTGGGGATGTGACTGAGTCCCTATGCACTGCCACACAGGACTTCAGCGACTGCCTAAAAAGGCAGTGGAGAGGAGGGGGAGCTGGAAAGAAGTTTGCTTAGGAAGTGAGGTAGCACTTGATGGAAGGGGAACAAAGGACATTGCTGCTTAAGAAGGTGTTTGGAAGCTGCTTCACTGGAGCTAAAAAGCTGTGGAGGGCTTCTGACAGTCTTCTGGAGAGCACCATGGAACTGCACCCCTTGGTGCAATTGGTTTGTTTGCTTTAAAGCTGTTGGTAACGTGTGTTGATGACNTTGCTCCAAATGAAATTATTTCTGTTATTCTAAGCTGGACCCCGTAAAAAATGAACAAAGAAAACTGTTTAGAAAATTAGTACCCATCTGATGTGTACTTTCCACTACTTTTTCTACCAAAAGCATTGTCCAGTCAGCAGGTACTAATAACCTTCCATGGCCAGGTTTAAAGATGAAGGAATTAAGTCAGTGATTGAGTTCAATACCAGTTTCCAAAAAATATTACCTATCCCTTAAAGAAAAACTCAGTAAAGTATAAAATCATATAGTGCATTTTTTTAAAAGGAGAAGTCCCCTAGCAGCGGTATTGATTTCTTTCACGGACATTGCATATTGTACATCTTTTCCAAATTTCCTACAACAATGATATTTTCAAGAGCTAAAAGAGCCTTGGTGAGTGGTAAGTGAAGTTCTTGCAGCTGCTGCTTTACAGGTTTCAGTAAATCTTACACCTTTCAGTCCCTGTTAGGTCCTGTCCGCTAGCAGTTGTTGTGTTGCACTGATGTCTCGCTAGAGAAAGGTTAACAGAAAGCATACGACACTGTTTTTGTAGCAAATGCAGTTACTTCTGTAGCCAATGCACTGCNGCCTCTAGGAATAGACCAAATAAATGTTAACCAAAGCATGAAATATGAAACACAAAAATGCAAGACTGAATGAAGTGAAACTCTGCTCTGATTTCAAATCATGCATAAACAGATTTCCTTGCAATAAGAACAGTGCCTGATTTTTTTCTGTTTCCCTTGTATTTNAGAAAGCATACGACACTGTTTTTGTAGCAAATGCAGTTACTTCTGTAGCCAATGCACTGCTTTCAGGTTTTAAGTCAGCCTTACCCAAGAGACCAGCCCGGCTGTTTCCTGAGAGGTTTCCTTCCATTCACCCAAAACAGTTGGTGTTGCTGATGGCCAGGACTGGAGACAGGGCTGAGTGGATCCTTGGCCAACTCCAAAGTGGCAATTAATGGTTTTCTTTATTTTTAGAGTGCATGTTGACATCAACCCAATGCAGACACCCAGTGCTTTTCACCCTGCTTTATGGGGCTTAGCAGTCCTTTGCTGGTTACCCAGCTGTCAGTGCACACAGGGCATGGCTGAGATTTGGAAATTCAGTTCATGCTTGTGTGAATTCAAGCAGCTTCCACTGCTATGGAAAGCAGCAACACCTTTTACCCTCCTTCCTGCCTTCCCTGTAAAAAACTAGTTTTCAGCCTGGTTAGAGAAGAGGAACCTGGGGCAGCAACTGATAGCAAAAACTTTGGTTGCAGTGGCTAACTACAACCAAACAGTGAGTTACAGTTTTACAGTAGCAGAAGGTTGAAATTGTTGAACTTCACTTTCATGCTGACTGAAATGTGTAATAGCTAATCTTCTCCCTGAGTTTCTGAACTTAATGATACTCTTGTCAAATTCCAGGCTTTACACAGTAAAGAGAAAAAATGTGGTTTAAGGATATCTGAGAAGCCAAGACAGAGACAATAAATGCCCCTTTTGTTTTTCAGCTGCATGAAGATTTTTCTGTTCACTGTTAAGTACTTCTGTTGCATCATGGTGGAGAGGAGTCTTAAGCTCTTGGGAGATGGCTGCTGCTACCAGTCTCAAAGAATGTGTCTGGTATGCATCCCAGTCCCAAACTGCCCCCAGAAGAGTGGGCCACATCAGTTGTTTTGGTGGGCTGCAGATTAAGTTACACCCCTGCTTTCAGCATGAGATTCTGACTTTCAGTGTTTGACATATATGTGTATGATTGGGAGGGTAAAAAATTGATTTTGTGAAACAGTGGATGAATTGTTTCCAGCTTGAAATGCAGTGAAGTTGATAATGTACTAAGCAGTAATTCTTCTGGCAGTGAATTTGGAGTTCCTGGTCTGGATTATCATAGGGCTGGGTCTCTCATAGTAATGAGCCTATCCCTATTGTTCAGCAGTTTCATTGTTCCAAGACAGGACAGCTGCTGCTAATTGCTTAAGGCTGCTATACTTCTGACAGCAAAGAAGAGGGGGAGGTGAAGGGAGAAGTCCTTTGCAGTGGCAGTTTATGGCTGGGAAGAAAGGGGAGAGGAAAAACATCTTGAGTCTGTCTCTGAACTTAAAGTCCTGACAAAAGCAATTGGGATAGTGCCCTATGGAAATGCCTGCTCTGGAAGTCCCAAATTTTGTCTTTCCCCCCCTACACTCTCCAGTTGCACAGTATTCCTAAACTGCTCTTATTCTGGACCTTCCTCCAACCCACTCGTTTCCCACACCCTGCTTTGAATTCCCAGCTCAATTCATCTGGGTAAGTGCCAGAATGCCAGTTATCTGGAGTTGTTCTCTGGTCACTCCAGAAGCAGAGAAATGGGACTTGGTAAGCCTATCAGGAATTTTATTTTTCCTAAATATCACAGAGGTAGCCAGTGCCAGTTAGCTTCAGTCCTCTTTGCTCTGTTAGATCTTCCTCTGGCTTCTTCATTCTTACTCTGTCAGGTGTGAGACAGATAGTAGGAGCTGGTAGTGAGGGAATGATGTCCACTCGCTTTCTGCCCCGGCTCCTTTCGACCTAGTACTTTATCAACTAGGAAGGGGAGAGAATGGCAGTAGCAAGTCATGCATAACAGTGAGGGGATGGCAGTGGTTCCTGCCATCCTACTTATATTGCTGTATTGGAGATATGCACATGGAGGGGATGATAGGAAGAGAAATGTGGTAACTGGTGGGAATGGGTCCTGTGAGTCATTCACTTCCCCCTTGCATCCTCCAGCCACACACAAGAAGGGGGAGGATGGCCAAGGAGGTTAGGGACATAGGGAGTCTTTGCAACCATTCTCACACATTTGGGTGGTGAAAGCTTAGCTTATAATATTGTGGTTTTAGGGCACCTAGTTGTAACTTGTTGGGTCTGTGGCTACCCTCAAAAAACAAACAAAAAAATAAATAAAGTGTTGGGAAAGCAATCCTGTACCAGCAAGGAGAAGAGCAAAATAATGCTAGTTAGTCTTTTTTAGTTTTTGTTGTCTTGAAACCTGATGCTCAACTAAGGTGATGCTGGCAGGAAGTGCAGAAAATGTCCAAAGTCAGTTGGAAGTTTAGTATTAAGCCCAAAAATGGTGTCCCAGCTCCTGGTGTGAAGCAAAAAGGTGTTGCAAGAACACTGTGCAAGTGCCAAGAAGAACTTGAATATCAAGTTCTGTAATTTACCTGATATGCGGAGGAGTAATTGTTCACATGGCAAGAGGAACACAGGATAAATTTAGTGTTATCTCAAGCAATGCACCACTGCATCTTGGAAATGTGCTTAATCATAGTTGCATAGTGATTAGCTCTGGATTAACTTCACCAGCAGAAACCTCTCTTACACCTGCCTGGGAAACATCTGGAGATCGCAACCATTGGCACAAGATTTGTGTAGGAGTAAAGGTACCTACTGGTCAGAGCACTGGTGCATGCTAGCTATCCCAAACTGTACCATGGCACCCTGAACACTGTAGTGACAAGGTGGCATAAAGTGAAAATCCCGTAATGTTTTCCTGGCATACAATGGGGACCAAATTTGACCTCAACTTTTTGGAGCTAATGACTATTGTAACTGTCTGAGTGGCCAGAGTCCTCTTTTTAAAGCATATTCAGCCAAAGCTGGACCTTTGGAACAAAAAGGTAACTTATCACAGAGATGGATGTAGGCACAGCAGTCTGCCTCCTGCTTACGCTTCTCTTCAGTGCTTGTTTCCTGGTGGGCTTGGCAGCACTGGGCTAAGCACCTAAGTTTCTAATATACGGCAGAACTAAGAGTCTTAAAATGGAATTGACAACAGATAGGCTCAGTTCTGTGATGACTAAAGAAAACTTTTATGAGAAACTTGTAGGAGCTGGTCAGCCAGACTACTGAGACTAGTAACAGAACAGATACTGTTTAAATGGGAATGTTTGCCTTGCAGAGAGCCAGTTACCCGTATGTGGTGTTGCAATATTTCCGTTGCAGAGCTAGATTTTGTATCCCATGTGGTTAAATCCCACACATCTCTGATTCAAGACTTCAGACATATTCAGGTTGGGGATTTGCCGCCCAGAACTTTCTGCTGGGCTGATTGCCCATCCTGCAGAAGGAAATACATGGGTGGCTCACCTGTTTTTCTTCCCCCACAGCTGAACTGATGTCCAGCTTTTACTTCAAAACCTTAGTCCAAACAGCACACGATTTACTCCCAAATTGTGTCAGTTTATATCTCATTTATTTTAGAAACACAAGCACTGTATTAAATAGAACAACTTGAAATTTGTGTTCTTCACTTCTTCTTGTCCCACTTCTTGCTTACACTGAATTGACTGCTGTTTCCCACAGCATATTTGGATTAGAAACATGGCAGATACGGTGGGCAGACTTGTACCTAAAGTCATTCTGATGGAGTTAAAGCAGCTTGCCCACAATGAAGTCGGGATCACTTCAGGAAGAGAGTAATTCAGTCAAAATAAATAATGCAGTATATTGTGAAGTACTATCAGATCTTCACGTGCAAATTGACCAAACTGACTGATTCAAATGTGTGTGCAGAGTGGTATGTCATAAAGGTATGTGCCTGCATCAGACTGACTTTTTCTAGGCTGAAAAGTAACTTTCATATGCTATTTTTAAAAAGTGGTCTGATGGGCTAATCTGACATGAATTTTAGGTAACACATACAACATGCATCATATGCAAGGTAGAGCTCATGACTTGCAAGATGAGAAAGAAAAACACAATTAGCATTAATTCTAGCCATTGGTAAGGTGGCCAACAGAAGTTCATGATGTTTGGTCCTGAAGGTTCACATTCCACACCTCCTTTAACCAGCACCGTGCAGGCCTCCTCTCTTGAGCATGAAAATAGAAGAGAAACAAAGGGATATTAACCCTGAGTCAATTCAGCTTATTTACCTGAAGATTTGGACTCCAGTCTAAGACAAAATGTCTAAGAAGCTTTCTTGTCCGCAGTGTTTTCCATGCTTACTATTTTGTCATAGAAGTTTTAAAGGACGACTTCATCTTCTGATGCTCTGACTAGGTAAAAGGCTGTCTCCTAATGCAGCCCAAATAGCCCTTTAATCTCTGTGTGGTTACATAAAGGTGACACTGGTTTGCACAAACCCCTCTGTTTCTACAGTACTGTTACCCACTGGCTGTCTTACATAAAAATGGGGTCTCTGATGAGTGCTTTTACAACAAACAGTGGAACCATCATTTGCAGGTTTTTCTGATGCACAGAGCCTTAGACACTGCAGTACTGAGAAGCACAAAAGTGTGATGTATGCAGCCTTCACTTCACATAGTTGCAACTAGATGCCTCAAAAAAGGATCTATTTAAAAAAGTAAATGAGCATGAAGCTGCTCATTTTAAGTTGTGAGGGTACTCCTATGCTTTGGGTCCTAGATGGAGGTGAGAACGTGCTTGTTCTAGTCAGATATTGGAGTCTTTTGAAGTGAGATAATTCAGTCCATTTTTTGAAAATGGAACAGTGTTTGCTGTAGATTTCATTTGCCTGCAAAGAATAGGCAGATGAATAGGCAATTACACAGTCATGATGTTATAGGTAGGTGGCTACTTCCTGCTTCAGTTTTAAAAGAGATCTTACGCAGAGCCTGTGAAAGATTGTGTCCATATCAGAGATAAGCTGTTTCCTGCACTGGACCATGACTGTAAGTGTTCCACAAAATTTCAGGTTTAGAGTGTGGCTCAGATGCAGTAGACTTTATGGGAACAGTGTGTACTGGATTTAAAGCTGCATTTTTAAGATTAAAATGGCAATTTTGTCCTCTTGATAAAAAGAAATGCAATAGATACCTATCTTCCAGCACCAGCCTTAATGAATTGGGTTTGACTCAAGTACCACAAACCCAGTTCCTAGTCTTAAATTTGAATGCGTGTTAAATCCATTCAGGTAGAAGATCATATTTAAAGATTAACAACAGATTTATCCTCCTCATTCATCCACAATTAATTGCCAACAAATCCTTCTGATGAAAAGTAGAAAAGAACTATTGAACTTTTTCAGGTCTGCAATATTACAGGACTCAGATCAAAACTGGATGAAGTTGTGCTCTGTGCAGTTGCTGTTTTTTACTGGCCTTAGGAAGAATGGAATGATGGCAAATAGTTGCAGATTTTGGTGAAAGCAAAAGCACCTCTTGATCATACCTTAATTGTGGTGCACATGGCCTAACTTCTGGTAGCTTCTTACATCCATGTAACACCATGTGGCATTAAAGTATTTTAGTATCCCATGCTGTCTTAACGTACTCGGTCTGAATGTTTATTTCAAGTTTTAAGCAAGCTGTAAATCTTCACAAACCATTTCCAGGAGCTTTGAAAGCACGTTGAGCTGCCTATGAGAACATAGTCTTTGTTTTTCTGCTTAATGACTGGGTTTCTTCACTAAGGTCTGCATAATATTCAGTGCTCTTGGTAACTCCATTGTGCTGACTGTAGCAAGCACTGATTACTAATGCATTCATTGGGTCTGTGACAGCTTCTACAACTGTTGGTGAGGCCTTTTTTGCTGCTTGTTTTTTCTTCAGTTCAGCGGAACCACTGTTTAGGCGTCTCTGCATTTTGATGGTAACAGTGTAACCTGTAGTGTGTAATTGTAAAACTCTTCCTAGTATACTGGAGTTTAGAAACAAGAGACTTCAGGTGGTGTTATCAGAGTGGAGAGAAGTTCGAAAAGTTATGGTAACTTCAGCATTTTAATGCATGATTTTCACCATGGAGTTTGCTCCCTTGAAGATATATTTGTAAAATTGCATGTAAACAAAGCAACTAAATTTCAGCCAGAAAAACATAAAGTATTCCCTTGCGAACTCATCATTCTCGCCAATCTACTGACGCACAGGAAGGCACTATATTGTTTACAGATCCATGTAACGCGTACCAGAACACAAGCTGAAATTCTTTGTGGTGATAGGTAAAATACGTATGCATGTGTTGGCAGAGCTAGTCAAGTCTGACAGGCAACACCTTGCATATGTTTGCTACCCAGAGAGTTGCAACATAACTGCTACGAATTCGGAACAGATGTGGCTGAAAACATTTTTTAATTGATAGAGCAAAGCTCTTTCAAGCTCTGAAATTCTTATCTGGCTTTTAAACTGAACGATTTTATCTAAGTAAGGCCTGAGTAAAAACATAGTTCCCTATTCAACTGCTGCTTCATAACCAGTTAGTTGCATACAAACTGTGTTCTCCATTATTAAGCACCCATAGTCACCCCAGATGTTTCACGAAACTAAGTAATTGTAAGCAGTTGACATCTAGAAGATAAAACAAACTGGATAAAATGACAATGCCAGGAAATAAAGTGACTGAGAACCCCTCCCATACACTTCTCCCACACAAAGTAATTGTTGAAATGTATCTTTCAGAGCAACTTGAACAGCAGGATTGAACAGGGAATTGAGGCAAAACCACAGTCCTTGTTAATGGGTGAATGTTGGTGGCTTTATAAGACAGATTTTGATCTTTCTGATACCTCTGAAAATCTAAGTGAAGGTCTGCTGGAATCAGAGAAAAGAGTAACTTGTTTTTTGAAGTTTTTCAGAATTTCCCAGTGCACTCTTCAGGATCATGAAACACTGCTTTTGTAGCTTCACTTCTGTAAGATGTTTGCACTGGAAGACAAGTCTGCTGCATGCAATTGTTTATGTCAGCTGCTGAAGCTAGAGTGCAGTTTCAAGTGAAAAAAAATGGCACAACTTAGCTTATGCTCTGTCTGAATATTCTCCTAGTTATTCCTGATTATCCTAATAGTTTTTTCCCTTCCCTAGGTGCCACTAGTCTTAATTAACATGTAAGATGATAAAGCAGCTTAAATTCAGTTGGTGTTTGCTTAAACATTGTAACAAAATGGAATAACTCTCCAAGGATTCTGATTTCTTTTTCGAGGAGACAAGAAAGGGCAAACATATTCATTATCCAGGCAGTTAACAAATACAGAAGAATGTGACATGAGAACTTACTTTCTCCAACTAGTATCAATAACAAAGACCACTGATTGATGCAAATGCAAATACTTGATTCCTTGGGGAAGGGGAAGAAATCTGGAGAAAATTCTGATAAATGCTTCATTCTTGAAAAAGATACTTTTTGCTAAATTTCTGTGCAAAGAAGCTGATCAACTCTATCATCTCTGATGGTTGCTGTCAAAACCAGGAAGTAGAGTAATCCAATCACTTTCTATCCTAGTAGGTTTGCTGTGTTTTTCAATTGTAACACATTTATTTTTGTCAAAAAGAGAAAAGCATTGAGAACATTTGGAGGTACTTCTAAGCAAATATTAATTCCTTCTGTACCTGGGAAGTAAAAAGTCTTGGTCTGATTATTCGAATCGTTCCTGTATTTATGTAGAAAGAAAAGAAAACCGCTAGGTAGATTCTGCGGCATTTTTCCTTCAGTAGTTCCTTGGATTTCTGTGTTCATATTTGTGGTGCTGTAACATTACCTGTGTTTCCTTCTGCTCCAAACAGAGCTGGTGAAATGAGACATTGTTAAATTGCCCAACAGTCTTATCATGAAACGGGTGGCTTATGCAAATGTTTTTACAGTCAATTCATATTTCAAGGCTTTTTTTGTATGGATCTCATCAGGAAGTGAGTGAGACAATAAGAATTTGGAATTGTGGTACCAGCGTTCCCAGACACATTTCTTTATTCCATATGGAGAAACAAATGTGTAAAACCATTTAAAAACCATTTTCCAAGTGATTTTGCTGTTAAATGTTTTAACCAAAATTGGACATGTATGGCTAGCTACAGAAACAAGGCCTTTTTTCTCCCTTAACCACACTTGTATTGCCTCATAGAGAAAATTGTGCAAAACTTCTGTACCAGATTGGTGTCCCTAAGACTGCAGAAGTACATTGCAGGGTTTGAAAGAACATCCTGAGACCCCACCGCCAAAGTAATTCTTGGCACGAGGTGTAAATTTCTGTAACTCCACTGAAGTAGCTCTGACAGCTAACAGTGGCTGTCTGCTGCAACTCACTCAAGAGGATTACTCCCACTCCCACTAACTTAGAAGAACTGTAGTGTTCTAGTATCCAAAGCTGTGAACTTATGCTTACTTAAAGCAATGCACACTCAGAAATGAATTCTGCTACCCTCAGAAATGCGGGGTCAAGTACAAGACATCAAATCAAAAATTTTCCAATTATTTTACTTGCTTTCTGATTTAGATCTCCAACCTGCCAAAATCAGGATCTGAGAATGAATATTTAAGTGTCCAATTACAAAACCCGAGTTCTATGTTAGAGAGGAGATATACTTAAATCCCAGCCAAAAAATCCCAGTGGAGTGGTTTTTATGGATTGACTCATGATTTTTGTGGTAAATTGGCAAAGTTGCTAAGAATAATCATCCTAATTTTCTTTGTTTGAAAGCATAAAGTAGAAACTAAACTGAGATTCACAGAATTTTGATATTTTCTCTTGATCCTTCAGTCTTGCATTTATGAAAACACAGAAGCAACGTATTTTGCCTATTCCTAGGCCTTTGTGGAAATAAGTGAAGTAAAAAAACCATGCTGTTCAGCAGATGAAATTTTTTCATGTAATTTTGCAACTACTACCCTATTTTACAAACATGAAGTGATGGGCACAAGGGGACATCTGCTGCCAGTGAGAGGCAATGCACTGAAGCCACTTGACACTACAGTTCATGCAATAGTGTCGTAGGAAAGTGAAAATAACAGAGGTCATTATGCTTACCTTACACATTTATGCCAGACTCCAGGAAGGATCTGAGGATTTTTGTGTGTGTGTGTGCTTGGTTTTGTCTGTGTGCTAGGAAAGGGCAGCAAGAAGGCAAGATGAGGTAGCTGGAAAACCAGATCTTATTTCTTGATTCATTTACCTCACAGCTGTAAGAAGGGCTTTCTCACCCAGATGCTTCAGCCACTGCTTGAAGTGGTGGTTATGTTCTTTGTTCTATGTTCTATGTTGCAGTCCCTAAAAATCCTGAAAGCCTTTTCATTCAGCCAAGCAAGGTCCTGGCCTAACTCTAGAAGGCTCCTACATGGAACAGTTGTGTCCTGGAACAGTAGGACTAGGAATTTACTGGTTTGGGTCTGACCCATGGCAACTAGATTATTTTTAAAGTATGTGCGACTTGCATAGGATTGGTTAGCAGTCTTGAGTCAGTCCCTGGCAAATATATCAATGGGTAAAAGGCAGCATTAATACTCATAAACTTTTCTGAAATCTATCCACTGTGGAGAGGGTGTTGTCAGAGTGATTGTCAGAGAGATTTTAGATCAGGCCACGCTGATATTTCACTGGAAAAATGATGTGCTATTTATTCCTGGTGCCTCCTCTGTTTGTAGTTATATAACTTTCAGATGACACAGTTATGTTAATTTTCCATTTGGAAAATCTGTACCATGTTCTCTATCATCAAACAGCTGCTGAAACTTCTTTCGGACATGCCTTTCTCTTTTTTTATGGTGTTTACTCTTTTAGGGGGGGCTGAGAAAGTGTATTTCCTATCAGTAAGAGCATTCCTATCAATAAGGGCATTTAACCTTAAAGTCAAGAGACAAGTTACTGTAAAGACAAAACTAAGATGTTAGAAGGAATTGTGTTGTTCACGTCTGCCATAGGGATTTTTCAAGTATCTTTTGACTTCCCAGTGTAACTCATCGTCAGTGTGTTCACTATGACAACTGTAACAGCATTTCATGTGCTTTACCAATGAAAATACCATGACAGTCAAGAACTGTTTAAGCTTAGCTAACTAAAGCAATTTCAGAGAAAGCTAAACAAAATAATCACAGGGATCAGCAAAAAGGTGAAAATGATACCAGTGATCTGAACTATATGGGCTGGCTCTGTTTTTGGTTTTTTTTTGGTTTTTTTGTTTGTTTTTTTTTTAAGACAAAACAAAACCACAAAACATAAAACAGTGTAGGAGAAAGTTCAGGACATCACACACCCCGTCTTTGCTAGATGTTCATCTTGTTAGATGGCAGCTGTGATTAAGTGTATTTCCTGTGTAAGTAAGATGAGTAGTTAATAACAGAAAGAAGTTGCATACACCACGGAATTAGGCTACCATAAACACTATACATAGATCTGAACCTTAATACTGCTCAGAAATTGAACATGTCACTGCTTCATGCCTTGCACCAAGTACCTATAATACTGAGTTAATTGTGCGTCTCTGGAATTTTGACATGAAACTCAAGGTATTGGGGTTTGATCTCTGACACTGCTATGGGTGGGGATAAGACCATGTCCCAGCCACAAGGCGATACTGCAGTTGCAGTCTGGAGGTTCTTGAGGTGTGCCACCCGCAAAGGGAACATTGCTGAGTCGGCAATGTTTGTCAGGCTGAGTCTGAATGAATTTTCCTTTTTTGGGGCCAAAGCTCCGACAAGTTAATTTTCCACATGTGCTACAGCTGCCCCCCTGCCTCCCAACAACAAAAGCAAATCCTCTTGCAAACAGAACTCTTTATGGCACGTTTCCTCCCTGGGGGAAGGATGAGAGTACAAACAACATATGGCAGATGTTAGCCATGCTGTTTTAAGCCCTAGCAGGAGCTCAGACGCTGTGAAGGTAGGTGCTGAGTGAGAACACACAAGCGATAGAATGGTGGTCTTCTCCAGGTGATTTCTGAGGGGTGTTGCAAGGTGCTGAAAAGGAAAGATGCACTGGTGTGGCAGAAAGCTTTTATGCTGGGGTTGTAGGAAAATAGATTGTTGAAGGGAGAGCTTAACATGAAGAATAATCTTTCATTACCTGTTTTTTATTATTCAAGTCACAGCAGTTGGTCCACAAACACTTATTGGTTGTTTAATACATTTAAATTTAATATAAACTAAAGCTTTTTCTTGGTTTTCATTGCTGATTGGGTTTTTTTTTCGGGGGGGGGGAGTGTTGTTTGTTTGTTGGGGGCTTTTTTCAGGAGCAGGAGGGTTGGGTTATTTTTCCTTTTAGCCCTATTGATCCACATTCTAGTCAAGGAATTAGTAAAAATGTTATTTAGGTGAGGAAAAATGGGGGGAAGAAAACCTGCAGTTGCCAAGTTTCAGTTTTGGTAATGAGTGGGGTCTGGAATGAAAACCGAGCTGTTAACTAATTCCAGGCCAATTTTGGGGGTTAGGCAGTCAAGACAGTTTTCCATTCTTATGAAACATGCTTTATATTTTCTTGTAAGACAGTAAACATGAATGTCCTAAAGCAATGGATGCCCCCAAACCATCATCTTTTATCTTTCATCAAACTGCCAATTATATTAGACTATCAAGAGCAATTTTTTGATAATAGTTTAAAAATTAAAAAGAACTAATTGAGGGATAAAGATCAAGCCAGAAAGGATTAAATGCTGACACCATTTCACTGGAAAAATATCATTCCTGTATCTGCCATACTGCCCAACATTCTTCCTGTGGCTAGTAATTCATTCCCGACTGTCCTGCTGAGAGGCATGTTATCTTAACCACAAGGCCTTCCCTCCGTTCTCCAGTATTCCATGTTTCTGCTTTTTGATGATCACTCTTCATCCTCCCAGGTTTAATCGAAATGTCTTATGACAGGTTGCTCCCCAGATGAAAGCTTAGCTTGATATGCATATATCTTCCAGCACACTAATTACTTTTCTCTTGAACCTGCAAAACATTACACATATGTTTTGAGCAGTTTCTGCAGTTAGTCATGCTGTGAGCAACACTGCTTTGCCTCTATTTTCTCAAGTCTTTTAGAAGTGGTGCAAGTATGTCTGACCCAATGCTTCCTAAAAGCATCAGGTTATATCAGTACTAATCTTGTAATTATTGGAAGCTACAGTTGTGAAGCAGTGACTACTTGGTGAATAAAGAACTGGCCACACTCAAAGAGTTACAGTCAACAGCTCGATGTCCACGTGGAGACCAGTGATGAGTGGCATTCCTCAGGGGTCAGTACCGGGACCGGTGCTGTTTAACATCTTTGTTGGTGACAGGGACAGTGGGATTGAGTGCACCCTCAGCAAGTTTGCCGATGATATGAAGCTGTGTGGAGCTGTCAACATGCTGGAGGGAAGGGATGCCATCCAGAGGCACCTTGACAGGGTTGAGAGGTGGGCCCGTGCCAAGCTCATGAAGTTCAACCAGGCCAAGTGCAAGGTCCTGCAC
>VYXH01000703.1:122050-141291 GCA_013397275.1 Burhinus bistriatus | reverse complement strand
AGGAAGAAATTTTTCACTATAAAGGTGGTGAGACACTGGAACAAGTTGCCCAGAGAAGCTGCGGAGGCCCCGTCCCTGGAAGTGTTCAAAACCAGGCTGGATCCTGCTTTGAACAACCAGATCTAGTGGGAGGTGTCCCTGCCAATGGCAGGGGGGTTGGAACTAGATGGTCTTTAAGGTCCCTTCCAACATAAACCAGCCTATGATTCTATGACTTAAAAATGTGTTAACTTTGGACTGATTTAACTAGTGACAGTCTTTTATGGTTATGCAAATCTTTTATGGTTAAGAAAGTGCTTTTAAATGACATCGTGCAAAAGGAACAATGTACAGTAGTAATATCCCATTATCAGAGGGTGTGAGCAGAAGTGGCAATCTTTGCTTAAAAAAAAAGTGATGTTGTGTAATTTGGAACTGATCAAGATCATCACCTTATGAGGGCAGAGTGTGAGAGTTCCTTGTACACTTACCATATGTATGTACACAGATCAGCCAGGGAACAGCAGGTGCATATGTTGCCTTACCACCTTAACTGTCCTGGGTAGTCCAATTGGAAAATTCAGGTAAGATATCTGAACTGGTTTTTTTGTAGTACTGACTCCATAGGCAAAAATCCTCAGTTTTTCTTAAAAACTTGTGTCTCAAATTTTCTTAAAAACTTGTGTCTTTGAATTTAATATCAGTCCTGATGTACACATTTCTGGATTTAAGTTGAATTAAGCTGAGTTAGTATCCCTTGATATTTTAAGCATGATCTTGAGCAAAGCTAGGTATGAATTGAGTACTGCAGATATTTTTTTCATGCTCTAGAATAACACTGTGGGTAGAAGTATCAACAGAGGCTTGTAGAGTGCCCATCTAAGGTACGTCTGGGACAAAACAAGACAGTGTCCTGTTCTTACAGAATTGAACAGCTTGCTTCTCCAGGCACTAATTTCCCATTACTACGTGTGTCTACTTTGCAGAGAACTCTTTTTACAGCAACCTGGTCATAAAAGGAATCTGCAAGTACTGCAAAATGCAAGGAGCAAGGAGCTTCATACAAACACAAAACAACCTTGTTGCCCCCTCTGAATCCCCCAGCACATAATCCTCTGCACCATGCCAGCATAAAGCCTTTTTGCTACTTAGGCTGATGCACTGTGATGGCTTCTGTGGTGCAGACCAGTCTGTTTTCCGCACTCTGTTCGTTATATTATATTAATTATATTCAGCTGTTGTCACATTGGTCCCTTCAATTGGTAGCTGTCTGGGGCAAGGATTAGCTGGTTTTTAGATAGGGCTGTTGCCTAGTTACAGTATAATAAGAGCCAACACACAACAAGGAGCTATTGTGCACTACTGCAGTGCAAAAACATTGGAGGAGGAAAGTGCTGAAGGATGAGCCATATATAGGTGTTCTTGAGCAGCAGGTGCAGAGGTTATGCAGCTGTGTGCATTTGCACATCTGAATGAACTTCTGTCTTGAAAATCCAGAGTCAGGACTTCAACGGATAGTCCCAACTGAATCAGGTCTTCAGCCTTTCACTGCAGTGCCTAAAATGGGAGTTTCCAAAAGCTGTTGTTCTGCCTTATCTTCCCAGGTTTGAGGGCTGGCAATTAAGAAAGTCAGTGTACTCTGTGAAGCTCTGTTTGTCATGAAGTGTAACCTCGTCTTATGTGTTAACCCACTCTTTTTCCACTCTTCTTAATCTTTCTTTTACTGAACATCTGAGAAATCCACCAAATATCATGCAAATACATTGGTATAAGGAGAACTCCAAATATATCATAAGTCACTTAAATCCTCTTAAGTCCTCATAAAACTCAATTTTATCCTGCCAATATTCTCTCAAGTACCACGTGTGTGGGAGGCTATATTGGAACTGGTCATCACCCTCTTCTCTGTGCCCTCAGTTGAAAATGCACATCTACCCGCTGCTGAGCTTCTGTGTATTAAAATGGCCAGTTTTGGATAGCCTTTACTTCCTGGACTGGAAACTGGCAGTTCATTCCTCAACCCATGTAGGTATTTCAGACAAGTACTGACATGTGGGAGTCATGGCCAATTTAGCTATTCTACTGTAGTTTAATCTACCAGTGTTCATAAATGAAGACCCATTTATGTGTGAATTACTAAAATGAAGAATGAAGTAGCTCAAAAGATAGAAAGGGTTGTGCTACTCAGCCTAATCTAAGCACAATCATGTTTTCAGCAGCTAATAATAAGGTTTACAAGTCTCCAAAGCACAATGAGCAGGCTCTGTAAATTCAATAGTGCAATATTTCTTCCCAGTCTTTCTTGAGGTCTCTCTTGAAAACTTATGCAAGGGCAGATGTAACTGGGAAATTATTAAAGTGATCTAATGGCATTGCTATTGCCTCATTCTGTGGTTACTTCCTAGCTTAAAGCGAAAGAAATGTTACTGACAAGTAATAACGTGCATGTATATTGAGAGTTGACATTCCAGTCTTACAAGCTTTCAAGCTTGCTGATTCGAACTTGACAAAACCCTGCACAGTTCACGCCAGCAGTAAATTAGCTCTTTTTTGTTAAATTTCTTATGATTACCCAGCCTACCTCACATACATTTTTAGTCTGTGTTACAAAAGATTGATCCAGTACTGCCAGAGAAATGAACTAGAATTATCAGATCTAAACAGAGTTCCATACTCTTAGTTTGTCACTCAATTCTTTATTTCATTAATTATTTCTTTTTCCTTAGTACCCACTCTTGCAAAACAACAATGAATTGACTTCATTACATGAGGATTTTCCTGTAAAATTTGTGTGGTAATTTTTTGCCACTAGAGAGCAGATTTGCACTATGAAGTGTAGTGTATCCTCACCAGAGATGTCAAAGGGCTGGGAATAGCGTCCTGTAAATAAAACTTTCAAATACAATCACCTTGCAATATGCATGTATGACTGTCTTCTTCTCAAATGGACTTTAGACTCTTCTCTGATTATTATAAATTGCTTCTTTCAGAAACTTTAATGGTTAAAAATATGTGGTTTTGAGGACTTCAGTGGAACTCTACAATTCTCTTCACGTTAACCTGAAATTCAGGGAAGAGCAGAACATTCATTCATACTGTTTTAAGTATACTACCCTGGTAAATGTTGTATGAACTGATGGAAACTGAGCAGCTCAAATTAGTTTATGTCTGATTCTTAAAGGTTTCACTCCCTTAATTCAACCTTCCTTTACTTGGACATTCCATTAAGCTATATTTAGAAGCAACCTGGCAACAGCCCTTGATTATTGAGGTATTACAAAGTGTGTATAGTGGGGGGGACGGGGACGCTTTCATAGTGTGTTTTCAAGCTTTCTGACTATCTGACAGGAACAACGACTTTGCAAATCCGGAAAAGGGAAGCTCAGAAATGCTGTTTGCCATCCAAATACATCACAGAACTGTAATATTTGGGTATAATCCTGAGTCTGTTAAAATCAGTAGTTGTGCTAATTCTTTGATAAAATAGGTATAAAACCATATTTTACTGTGGGGCAACTATCCTTACACCTACTGCATCCCTTAACTGAGGACAGTTAAGAGATATCAAAAGTGGCATTAGAAGCTTCAAGGTATTTTTCTTGCTTCATTAGCACAGCATGGGGAAAAAAACGCTGCTGAACAAGGTCACAAACTGACATGGTCAGTGTAACAACCAAGTTTCATGGGCCAACAATGATGTATCCCTTTCATTATTCTACACATGCAGTACATATTTTTCATGTGCAGTTTGTTAACTGGGTTAGGAGCACAACTTGTAATAACCTGTGATCACGCACTGCAGGATGCTTCAAGCACTTCAACAGCGAACTTTTCTTCTGCTCAAGATTCTTCATTGTGCTCTGTCAACAAAAACACACATACTTCTGATGAAAGGCAGTATTATAGCTCTGAAGATTCAAAAAAAGATCTATATCACAAAGAATGTTTTAAATCTTCCATGATCTCAGTTAGCATTACCTTATAGATTTTAAGAAGTACACAGAGGGTCTAGCCCATATTTCAGTTGTGTAGCTGTTTGTGAGGTGTGGCTTGAATAACAAAAGCCACAAAAATTTCAAGTTAAATTTTAGTCATCTGTGAGTTATGTGACAGATCCACTCTGCGAGGGGATTGAGAGAAACATTCATTTCACTTAATCTTGTTAAACTCAAAAAATAGATAAGCATATTCTTGTACATTCTCACCCGTATGCTTGTTCTCTGTTTTGGCTGAAGCTACCATGGAAAACTAAATTAAATTGAGATGTACAAAATGTGACTAGGAAAAAGAATTCAAATGCATGTCCTTGGAAAACTTCAACCATGAAAGCTCAGATATTCCAACATGCTGCTGTACTGCACCCATATTCTCACTGTTCCTGCCTCTGGGATATGTTTGCTACTGGAGAACAAGATGACTCGAAATGAAAGGCGTATCTCTCTAGTGCCCAGGAAGATACAGCTTGTTGGCTGCTGTACAATAAATAGCAATTATATCAATGCTGTTTAAATATCACGGTTTACATGATATCCTAATAACAATTTAAGCAGGGTTAAAGGTTACGATGAGTAACAGAACAGACCGGTGAGATCTTTAGCAGTTCAGAAAGGAGACAAGAAAGAATCATTGGATATGGCTTACCCTTGTCATATGAGGTGTGATGAGGTAATGTCTCATTTTCTTTCTTCCTAAATCATCAAATATGTCCACTTTGTCATTCCATGTGGTTTGTTTCCCTAGCTGTCCTTTCTAATACACCTTAGAGGTTTAAATAGACTAGCTGATGTCTCTGTCCTTACCTAGTGATTTTTCCACCTGCGACTGGGATCTCTGATTATTCTGGCCTCTCACAACAGCAACCCTTGCCAATGTCAGCTAGGATTCACTGAGGGGAGAATGGGCCTCCTCAACAGCTGCTGGCAGAATTCATGGGGCAGCTCAGGTGGTAGCTGCTCTTGTTCCTGTAAGGCAACTATATAATTATAAACATTAATGAAGGAGAAAAGCTTCAGCAAAATTTATGCCCGTTGTGTCTAACTTAACTATATTAGGACTCTCAACTGGATGTAAATGTAGACGGTATGGTTTAAGTATTATCACTTTGGTTACTTGCCATGCATACAGCCCTTACTACAAAGGTGGCAGAAGGGACCAGATGTTTACGTTAATCTTGTGCCAAGGCTGATCAGGCTGGGCCTAAGTGTAGCCAACTCATCAGAAACCAACTGTTGCCCTGAAATATTTACAACAGTAGAAAGTGTATTTGGTGTAAGTCAAAACGGTTCTTTAACAAATTGACGTTTGTTTGTGCACCAATAAAATTAGAACTATGGTGCTAAGTAGGCAGCATATTACTGGGCTTAATTATAGTTACAATATGTGCAAGTACCATTTCTTCCCCACTTTAACGTTAGTCACAAGAAAGTGATTAATTAACGTTAATCACAAGAGGGACCTGATTAGAGCCTTTATAATTATAATTCTATTTATGGCCATCAACACTGTCGGAAATTCTGATTTCTCATATTACAACAGGAAAAAGGAAGTGAAACACAACTTCCTCCTGTCTTATGCTATCCAGCCGAGTTTTCCAATGTTTGCTACCTAGCAGAAGCTAATATGCTAAAGCTTATGATTTGCTTCTGCTGACATAATACAGCAATTTTTTAAGGCTGCTAGAAGTCAAAATACATCTTCTACTGTTTGATAGAACAATGCCAGCCGAGATTAATTGACTATTTAGATATTCACGTTTACAACCCAGACAAAGGTAGGTTGTTATGCAGAGTGACGCTAAGTGCTGAGATGCAGTGGTTCATGGGAAGTGAACCAGCATGTGCAGTAAGTTTTGAAGCAAACTGGAGTTCTTCTTGTTCTGCCTTCTGCTCCGTTTGCCACTGCTGTCTGTCCTCCTTAGTGCAGTTTTCGTCCCAAGATGAGCTTAGAATGGAAATGCCAAGCTCAGACACCCACAGATTTTGGAAAAATAGATCTGTAAGTAGCCAGAAGCTTCTGCTCATTGCAGGAAAGTGTGATTTCTTCCTGTAGTGTCAACTCTTGCTAGTCCAGAATGATCTTTGAGATTCAGGGAAAAAATAGTAAGGGCTATTTTAAACTTTTGAATGTCAGTCAAGAGCTATCATTCAGTGACCTAGTTCCAGCTGAGAACTGTCTTGAAGGATTTCTGATTCTTTCTACTAATGCTGCTTTTGCTTTGTGCAAGAAATTTCTAGGAATATATCATAGTATTGATTTTGTGCTTCTGTCTTAGGACATACAGTTACACAATGTGAAACGGTATGTTATGAGCCTCCTAATAATAGCAATTAAGAATTATAACCCTGGGTTTCTTCATGGAGTAGTGGTCTTCAAGAGTATCTTCAAACAGCAACTAATATTAAGATAATCAAACCAAGACATCTTGAGGTAAAATGCCAAACTGCAAAGATATGCTGGCAATGCAATATATTAATGTATAACCTATTGGAATATCTTAACTAGGGAAAATGTGTTGGAGACGTTCAAATTTGATCAGAATAGATAAACTTTAGTTGATATGATTCATGCAGATTCTTTGGGTTGGTTGAAGGTTGTCATCTGTTTATTTCTTACACCAGGGAGGACACCAGTAGAAACTTAAGTAAGGGTCCTAGCCTTTTTTGTTGGCCCTCCTCTGAAGGCCTTCAGTCCTCAAGCATAGTGAATATTGGTGTGCATATTGATATAGTGCAATACTTCATTACAGCACTGATGACTTTTTTTTCTTTAACCTTATGTTGATATTAGATAGAAAGTCTGTCATGTATGTGACACTGCTTTTAATCGCTGTGCAGCAGTTAACGCATTAGCCTGGAACTCAGGAGACTGAGGTTTGATTCTCAGCACAGCTCCATACTTGTAAGTGTCTCAGTCTTACTTCCTGCTCAGAGAAGTGTAGATCATTTTACTTCTCTGGGGAGATATATCATGTGACTTTGAGGAACTCACATGCTAAAGAAGCAGCAAAGATATTTAACATCAACTACACAATTTAAATATCTGCACAGAAGAGATGGCAAAGACCATTATTCTCTCTTTACCTCATAGATGTTTAAATACATTGAAATAAGCCTCCTATATTAAGTGTGAGAAGAAAAATCCCCACAGATGATATATTTTCTGCAATCTTTCTTACTATTCATAGTATACAAAAAGAAAATTGTAGTTTTGTTTATCTGACAGATCAGTATTTTTTTAGAGTGTTTTTCAAAGATTAACAGCAGGCCTTCTAGGCAGTATTTCTGAAATATTTCCATCCCAGGACAATTTCAAATAAGCTTAAATAAGTAGTGTTATCTGCCATTACCAGCAGTCATGTTTCTCGCGCACTTTCATTCACTTCACCATTTAGTTGTTTATGTGAGCCTAAAATTATATACATTTTTTGCTGAAAATAGAATCTAGGCTGTTATTTTGTTATGTACCTTAGACTTAACCAATTGCATACCATTGAAGTTATTTGGTACTTTGTGTAGAGCTCATTAACTTCTCAGATGTCGTGGTCTTTTTCCTTTGAAGGGTTCTGCCCACTCAAAAGCAGTGAAGCTGGGTTACTGGTGCTGCTTGCCCTTACTAGAATGGGGTGTTGGTGAAAGATGTCACCAAGAAGTAAGAGATTCAGGACCAGATCCATCTCTGTAGTTCCTGGAAGTTCAAAATAATCAGGACAAGCTGAATGCAGAGCATTCTTCTTCCATCTTGTCTGGTGCTGCCACTAAGCAAGGGGAAAAATTGTTTTATTGCCAAAAGAAAGCACAAGAAGGATCATTACTGTTGTCTAATACTCTTTGTGAGAAGCCCTGGATTATAGTTCCTGTATCCAGGCTCTGGGTTTGGTTTGTTGTTTTTTTTGTTTGTGGTTTTTTTTTTATTATTATTATTTTTATTTAGAAATGTCTGGTCCAAAATCAGGTTTTAGTGGTAAATTGGGCTGTGAAGGACAGAGTGAGCTTGAAGGCATGCTAGAGCCTTGATGTGTACCAGAGAAACTAAAAACTGATTCGGTTTGGTTGGCGTCCTGCTTTTTAGTAGCTTGTCAGCTATTACAGAAAAAACAATAGGATCATCCTTGCATCCTGTAGCCTGTTTCTTTGAGAAATTATCAAAAGTATGGTTTTACTGCATTGTTAACCTGGAGGACCTCCTCCTTTCTTGGGTGCCAAATACATGTGTTTTGTTTGGCAGCCTTCCATCCTATGCTGGTTTTGAAAGGATACTTGGCTCAAATTGAATCTTGTCTTGCAGCAGCATTTAATTAGCCTTTGTTCCTTTGAGATTATGATTAAAAACCATCAGCAAGTCTGTTGTCTATCTGTTTTCACAAGCAATTACTACACGGAGCTGTAAAAATTCTCCATCAGAATACTGTGAATTTTGGTAGAAATCTGTGAGAAACTCATCATTCCTAGTAAGTCTGCAGGGGCAGTAGCTAATGAAACAAATATAACAATCTCACTCTTGAACATCTTGTGTTCAGCTTGTACTGATGAGTCAAGCTCTTTTGCTACACAGAATGAAGTCAGGATTATGAGCTAAACCGCACATCGTTTTCTACCAAGCAGTGCGTACGTACTGTTTAACTCACAATCCACAGCCTAAAATACTGCAAAGAACAACGCTGTTTGTCTATCCCTTATTTATCCTAGCCAAACCACATGAAATGCTGGGTTAAATGTTACATCAAATTATTCTCAGATTGTGACGTTATTATGTTATAGCCCTGTCTCAGCAAAGATGACTCAGCATTTTTAATGGTGAAATAAATCCCTAAATTGTAACTTCACTATAGAAAGTGACATAGAATGCACAAAAATTACAGTGGGATGCAGTAGGAAAGAGGATGCTACTATTCCTGTTCCCTAGGTTTCACCAACCAGGTTGGTTGGTTTCCCAAGATATTTCTGTTAAACAAAATACTAGGTATTTTAGATGCCAGTGTGCAAACCTGACTCCAGTGACTTCAGGCTTCATCCTCTCAAAAACTCTGAGGCCAACAGACAGCTGCTGATCTTGGTGACAAATCTGTGAACCCAGAATGCTTCTGTCAGCCACAATGGAGCCATTCCAGATAAACCATGTCTTAATACATGGGAATCTGACCCACTTACTCGCTTTTTACTGTAGTATTTGTGGGAAGTGGAAACAGAAAGTGTGAGAATTCTTGTCTGATCAGAATAGTTCCCTTAGTTGCCTGGTACAAATATATAAAGGAGGTAAGCATCAGGACCCATTTTGTCTCAGTTGCAGCACCTCAATGATGCTGACTGATGCAGAAGGACAGAATGAGGTCTTTAACAAGTGGTGTTCCCCAGGGGTCAGTACTGGGTCCAGTCCTGTTCAACATATTCAACCATGACCTGGATGAAGGGGTAGAGTGTGCCATCAGCAAGTTTGCTGATGACACAAAACTGGGAGGGGTGGCTGACACACCAGAAGGCTGTGCTGCCATTCAGCGTGACCTGGACAGGCTGGAGAGTTGGGCAGAGAGAAACCTGATGAAGTTCAACAAGGGCAACTGTAGGGTACTGCACCAGGGGACGAATAACCCCATGCACCAGTACAGGTTAGGGACTGATCTGCTGGAAAGCAGCCTGGTGGAAAGGGACCTGGGAGTGCTGGTGGACAACAGAATAATCATGAGCCAGCAATGTGCCGTCGTGGCNATCTCCAGAGGTCCCTTCCAATTCTGTGAATTCGTCACAAAGTGTATTACTGGCTTTCACCTAAAAAGATGTTTTAGTTAAGGACTTCATTGGGTCAGATGAAAATGCTTGATCCTTAAGTTTATGTATTGCTTCCTTTCCCTGTGAAAAAAAATCTCAACACCTAGCTGTCTAAAGAAGTTGTAGCAATGTTAACAATAAGATTGTGTGTCTTCTTTTCAAAAAATAGTGTGTTAAACTCTCTAGTAAATTCAATGCAGGACCTAATGCACGGAAGTTTTATGGCTTGTGTTTATGCAGGCTGTCTGTCAGATTTCGTATCTACAAAGGTCTTTTCTGAATCTGAATCACTCATCATGGCAAAGTTAGCTAATTGTCTCTTTAAGGGCAATGGACAACTTTTCACTAAAAGTACTGATCTGGCAGCATGTTAGTTGCATAATTTATGCAGTCAATGCTTTGGAAGTGCTTATCCTCCAGGTCCATTGACTTAATTTGCATAGAACTGGAGCTATTGCTGGAACATGGTATAAGAAACTACAGGTGCTCAACTTCAGTGCTTAGTTTTTATGTACATTCTGTGCATACATTAAGTATATACGTAGAGTCACAGCATAATTTTGCATACAAATGACAAATACAATGTTTTCAATGTGACTCCAGTATTGAGGTACAAACCGTACAATTATACACATGTTCTGTAAAAAAAAAAAACAACAAACAAACAAGAAAAACAAAAAAACCCACAAAAACCAACAACAAAACAACAAACCACAAAACAAACACACACCCCACCCTGCCACGCCCCCCATATAATTACTTTGCAATACTAAATAGCAATTAAAAGCCTCTACTGGAAGTTGAAGGCCATTTTCCTATCCTTTCTTCCATTCATGCATCATTTACTTCCTAGGTTTTGGTGATTTTTTTCCCCCACCCTTCTGTTATACAGGGAATTGTAGTATTTATAATGACTTTTGATCTTTCAGATTGGTTTGCTTCTTTTTAAAATCTTAATATTCACAGGATTTTAAGAATTTAATGTTTTCCTTGTTACTTTTTCAACTGTCACCATGAAATAGCACATAAAGCAACATTCTGTTTTCACACTGCTCTTTGATTTCTTTTGTCTAATTTTCACATAAGAATATAGAAAGCATAGCTGACAGTTATGTGACAACTGCAAATTTTAAAACAAAATCTGTAGAACTTTGATTCAAAAATATTTCTAGGTTGTAAGAACCATGTGTGTCCTGTGGCTCCCACAAATCCTAGATACTAAACTCTTTCCACTGGTGAACTTGACAGAAGATGTAGTCCAATTATGTAAAAGGCTTTTTTCCCCCTCTTTAATAATATGCTAAGAAATAGCTTAAGAAAACAATTTCTGTAGTGATGTCTCATATTCAATCTTTAACACCAATAAAGAAAGTGTGTTTTATGTGCCTCTACTCCCTTGTATTTATAGTTCTTGATGTTTTTAAGTATACATTTCAGGACAGAACTAAAATATGCAGGAAATAATGCATAAACATTGTGGAATGTCACGTCTTTGAACCTATCTTTATAATATGGTGTGAAAGTACTCCAGCTGTTGTGCAAGATTCATGTGGAATATTTTCCCCTCTATGTTAATAGTTTGAATAGTGAAAGGGGAGGGTGTGTCTTCCAACCATATTTTAAGTTTTTTTCCCCTCCCCAGTAAAATTGTTAATAAGCTATTTACTTTATATAGAATATAATATTTTCATAGTGGGTCACTACTTTCACAGTAGAGTAGTATCAATTTGGGTTGTCCTACCTCAGATTTTGAAATGGTTATTTCAGAAACTCATTGTATTTCCTGAAAATCATCTCAAGTAATCTCTAAAATCACCAGTTAATTTAAATAATCTTAGCCAACAGGCTACAAGGATTCCCAATGCCCTTCATTATTATTCTCAGGATGACTCTATGTAAAGATGTGACTAGAGTTAACCTGCAGTTTGTTATGCAAAGCTTTTAATTAACTGAGGAGCTTTGTGTATGCTAGAACTATGAGAATGGAATTAATTGCTTTGTTATATAGCTATACTAATTAAAAGCTCTGTTTAAATGAACTTTAGCACTGTCACACAAAAATATGTGCAATCTTAAAAGCTGCAATCTTGAACCTGTCTAGAAGTAAACCTTTCTTCCTGTACAATTTACTGCTCGTGACTTGGAATCATATGTCATGCCTACTTACTGTTTATAGAAAGATATTTTTTCCTCAAGCAAATAATTAATTAATACTAAACAAACAAATAAATAAACAAACCTATTTTTTTTCGATGTAAATAGTAAAAATAATAATATTAAGGTGGGAGTGAAAAAATGAAAACACCCACAAAACTACTGTCACAGAAGGTCCTAGTATAGGAAGAAATTATAAAGATAAGATCTAACAGCAACTTGTCATAACTGTTTAGCTATTTAGATGCTTATCTAAACTCAGTCCTACTAGACTTGCTCATCTCCAACCAATATTAGATTCCATCTCTGCAATGTAACTCTTAGAAGTTCAGATTGGACATCAGGAAAAGGTTCTTCAGAAAGAGTGTGGTTGGTCACTGGAACAGGCTCCCCAGGGAAGTGGTAACAGCACCACAGATGTCACAGTTCAAGGAGCATCTGGATGACGCTCTTAGTCATGTGGTTTAGTGTCAGGTAGTCCTGTGAGGAGCAGGGGGTTGGACTCAATGATCCTTATGGGTCCCTTTCAACTCAAGATACTCTATGATTCTGTAAGTAGCAGTGGTCCAAGGTAAAGATGCTGTATTTATCAAGTAACTTGAATAAAAAATTATCTTTAACCTACTTGTAAATTATGACATCTTTTCAATCGGATATGAATTCACTATTCAGCTATGAACTTTTTTTTTCCCCTGCAATTTAGGGCAGCAAAATACTTGAATGCTCACCTAATCCTAAGCTTAAATCCATTTCTGCATCTTTCAATAACTTACAAGATCACTGCCTCGTGAAATGAATCTTATGACACCTTATGGCATAAAATCTCCCAAGAAATAGTTGCTTCTGATCTAATCCTGTCTAGAGGTAAGGTTTATAGGGCAAACCAAAGTCCTTTCTTCAACTGACTGCTGCCAGCTGAGAGCAAAATATACAAGCTCCTAATTAGAACTTTTTTTTTTTTTCACATTTAATATTTTTCCTTAAGTATGTAAATGGCAGTTGAGAGTGGTCAAATTTCAAATGTTTTATAAAAGCGGTATGACTTTTTTAACTTAAAATTACAAGGATTACCAGAGAGACTTTTAAAAGCGAACATTGCAAAAAATCCTTGAATTAGGAAAGCCTTCCAACTTTCATGATTAGTAATCTTTGTCATGATTGATTATGTACTTAGCTTTCTACCAAAAGAAAACACCACTCCTTTAAGAAATAATTGGTTAAGGGAATATTCTGTATGCTCAGTGTTCTGTAGAGACAGAAACTGTAGCTCAGATACACACCTTCTGTTACTTTAGAGAAGCTGAGAGTTTATTTTGCTTTATATATGTGCCAGTGAGATGGAATTCTTACCACAGTTTCATCATTAATTTTTTAAGATATGTACACCCACATGTGGTTATCTATTTTTCAAGAGCTACTACTGAGATGCTCTGCTTCCTATTGATGTTAACTACCAGGTATCCTGAAGGGTAGAACTGACTCATAACCCCCCAAGGATGAAGGTGGTTTTGTCTTGAAGATGAATTTTACACTAAATTTGCTGTACTTGGAGCATCGAGACAATCTCAGTTACCATACCATTCCCCTCAAAGGGCACTATGCCACATGTGAACTTGGGAGTCCTGCAACTTTTTGCCCTCAGCACTTCAGTCTTCACTATTTTGCACCAGGTTTAAGTGGGATGATTTTACTTAGACTCACTTAGAGCTTCTTTTTACCTCACTTTACTTTTTCTACAAGTGACTCTTGGCTTCCCAAGAATAAATCAGGGCAATTGCTACTGTTTTCTCTAGCTCTGTAACACAGAACATGGAGAAAAAGGGCGATTTTAATTGCTGCTTTCATATCCTGCTTCCTTATTTATAGCATGCAGTGTTTCTACCTACTAGTCACATAGTCCAGGAATAGGTGTCTGTTAAAATCTGCAAATGTTATTTCTCAATGAAAACTAAGGGAATAGCACCTGTTGAGGTACAATTGTGCATTCCTTACCTTCAGGTACTTCTTATACAAGCTATGTATTTTTATGCAGTCCTATACTTCTCTCCACTTTTCCTTTACTTGACACTAACATCTGCAAACTGGTATTGCCCAGTTTGGAAACCACTTTAATACGCTGGATTCAAAAAGCAGGTGATTTCTTTAGTGGTTTCACACCGAGCTTAGCACAGAAGGAAGCTTACGGAGTAGAGGAGGGGAAAAGTAAATAGGAAGCCCTTGAACCAAAACCACTTTAAAGTTACTAAATAGTGAAACTAGTAGGTAAGAAATGCCGCCTTCCTGAATCTGTTTGTGACAAGAGAATCCCTGGCTGAACGTGGATCTCCTCTGCCTGTGCCCCACGTCATTCTCATTGCTGCTCAGGAAAAAACTTTGTTGCTCTTAAGAAGTATCAGCCTAAAAGCCTCAAAGAGTGTCTGTGCAGCACTACTGATTTTCTGCATACTGCTCCATGTGATGGGGAGTACCAGCCTTCTGCTGAACCTGGTGCATGCTCTACAAGCAGGAAAATTGTGTATTTCAGATGCACACACACAAAAAACCCCACAAAACCCAAACCCTAGCTCTCCTCACTTCTCTTTCAAGAAATTCAGTTTCCATCAAATACCAGACAATCCTAATGGGTTAGCCTCTGTGTTTACACACTGCTCTGTGTGTAAAGCATTTTAGTGGCAAGCATGATCTGGTGATTTACATTGATTTTTAATAAATATAATAAAGTTCCTGTCTGATGCCAGTAATTGGACTGCCATCTGTTTTTCAGATAAGGAATCAGAAAAAGAAAATACTAAAACATAATGCTGAAATTTTATAGTCCTGGCCTAATGTTCTTATTTAAGATGTAGTTCTGAGGATTACACAGGGTGGTGTTCTGCTACAGGAGAAAATCAGTTAGCATTGTATGGGAAAAAAAATCTCTTTGCACCTTCCTCAGTCTGATGAGGAGAAAAAGATTCTTCACAAAGAGTAATTTGTTACCACAAACTCTCATAAGCAATAGTTTAGAAATTAGGCGGTCTCACAGGAATGATGAAACAATAGAGGTAGTTGCTTTGTAGGTACAATTTGAAAGGGGAAAAAACAGGTTTTCCCTAGATAAAAAAACGTGCACCTTGTGCCTATACTGACATTTAAGCAATACGGTTGGGAATCAGACCAGGGATTTTGTTTCTTACAGTGTATATGGTATACAATGACAAAAATGTAGAACATTTCCATTCTTGGCAAAGCACATCCACTTAGTGTGATAGAACACAGAGTTTCGGATTCCCCTTGAATCAGCTTAGGCCTTACAACCAGAAATTAATTGCCTACTGCTGGAATACGGATTACTTTCAATAAACACTTTAACATAATTTGAAAGAAATTCTGTTGAACTATAGTAAGCCTTTGTCTTTCTATACTTACTTACAGGTTTTTGGGAAACAGGGAATATATTTTTTCTGACTGAGTGCAGAATTGTGAATCAGGAAAGAAATCTCCAGCCGCCAAGAGGCTAGGCTCTTGAGTCTGATATATGAATACTGTGTTCAAGTGGCTGCTGTAACAGACAAATTGGTAGAAATCAGACCAATGTCTGTGAATTCTCTGTCCCAAAAGATGTAACAAAGAATAGGGGAGAAACACTGGAAAAGACAGGCAAAAGACCCGTAATATCCTGCCTGCAGCGGTGAGAAGAATACTGACTACTTGAAAATATTGCTGAACAACCTGGTTTAAATTTCAGATCACTTGCTAGGAAAGACCATACCACCCAAGAAAATAGACTTCCAGCATGTACAAATACATTTTCTTGTGGTTCATCCACTCCTTTTAAGTGAAGCACATGTTAATTTAACTCAAGCAAATGTACCCATCCTCAATGAATCTGCTCAAACATCAGATGGAGCTATGGCATGGTTAAACCTCCTACTCAAGTATCGTTGAAATCTCTCCTCTGTTCCAGGGTAGGGTGTTAATCCAACTCGTGGATCAGTATGGGTGCTGATGACTGAATGGGATTTGATTTTAAAATAGGTGTTGGATATTTTTAAACACTAAAAAAGATTGCAAAATATCTGAACAGTGCTGGAGCTGCATTCCTAACCCAAAGGAACCCAAAGATACCTTCTTTGTAACTGCTTCTGAAACATAAAAGGCTGATGAATTTAACTTTTCTTGGGGACAAGGAGATGATAAAGGATGAGAATCTTTTATGGGCATACATCCTTGCATAAGCTCAGTACCTTGCTGTTGCCTGTTCCCACATAGACTCTTTGAGGGGAGAAAAGCAGCATATGACAAGTCCTGGGCAGATGAAGTGCAGTCTGGTTTAGTCTCCTTAAGGGCTGTCACAGGGGGACAGATATAGGGAACTGCTCTAGCCAGTAACATTGTGAGAGAAAAAACACATAGCTTTCAGTTTCCTCATAATGAAAAATCTCAGATGTGCTTTCCTTTTCTTGTTGATTTGGTCTCCAGAGTAATATATCTCTGCTTACTTTGGCTCTGAGTTGTGTTACACAGTAAGCTATGGACTGCTAAATGAATTCTATCATAAAGGAAAATAAACACTTGTCATTAAAAAAGCAATGCAGTTTTTTAACTTATGCTTGCCTTGTCAGAAGATTTATCAAGTCTTGAACTGCAGTTATTTAGAAACATGTTGTTGTCTAACATGACTGTTGGAAAAGTTGGAAAGCCAGTTCTCGAGTTAGGTTTTGTCTCAGTCATTAGCTAAGCAATAAAAAAACCAAGTGTACTTCATGGTAGTTATTTTAAGAAATTTATTTCTGAAACAGGAGGCATAAGACTAAAAACTTGAACCACCTGAGAAATGTAAGAAGCTCTGAGAGATTAGCTGCTTGGAGTGTTTCGCTGCTCATTTTGGACAAATGAGCTTTTACTAGAAAGTTAACTTCTACTCTTACTGACTGCAATAGATGTGGAGTTTACTTGGACCTTGCACTGCATTACTGATACTGGTCTTTGAAGCCCAGAAGGCATGAGAAGGGTTAGTTAAGCTGTTTCTGCTTCCATTCCTCATTCAGAAGTTTTTGATCAAAGTATCTATTTTTTTTTGTGTGAGAGATGGTTGAATTTGTTTACAAGTCTTTCCGATACTAAATGGTCATACCAGCTTTCTTTTCCCAGGTGGATCTTACCCTGTAGCATCATGCAGCATCCTCAATTTTCCAGCAGTTAACTGTTCTTGTTGTCTTTGCTCATTCACAACGGCAGTTTTACTGCCAATTACTGTTGTCTGTTGCTGCCTGAATTCTTGCTGTGTGGTACACTGCTTCTATGCATTTGTTACTTCTTAATGGAAGTGCTGTAAAAGTCACCAGCAGCTGGACTGAAGCAGTAACAATAGACTGCCAGGACGGAAACTGGCAGGTGACTGCACATACAGAAAACAACTCCAGATACATAGTGGGCATAAAGTTTCTATTTGAAAGGGGCTTTTTATTTGCTTGCTTGTAATTCTTTTTCTTAACTTCTATCATGAATAGTTAATGTTGTAGAAAATACATTTGTTTCATCAAGATCATTCACTGTTAATGGTTACATTTTCTCCAGTCTGTTGGACTGTCTTACCCTTTCTGCCTAATCTCTGGCAACAGAGGTCCTGAATGAGGCAGAATGTGAGTATAAGCAGCACAATGAGGCCGTGATATTTCCTGAAGATTTGACTAAGCCTTTATGGCAGCTGAAGAAATGTAGTTGCCCCTTTGGTTCAGATAACTCACCTAGCCAGACATCCCATGAGAGAGTTAACATCTTTCCCAGTAGGCTACCTGTGCTAAATTTTGACTGGATAGTCAATTGACTATATCAGTTGCACAGCCATTTCTATTTGTATCTAGATATCTGAAACCATTTAACAACTACATATCAAATGCACTTGAATTTAATTTTTTTATGTTTATTAATAGGAACATGCATCAATATGACTCATGTTGTTCATTGTCTTCAGAAAAAGTGGCAGTTGTCAGCCAAATGGAAAAAGTCAACTAGCCAAACTTTTACAGGTAGCTTTATTCTACTAAAATGTCACCCTATAACTAACTTTAAAAATAAAATCTTTTTTATTTAGGAGCTACTTTCTCCAAGCACATGGTTTGTGTTAGGTTAGGGAGTTCACACTGGCTGCCAAGTTTCATAAAAGTCAGTGTAATATTTTTTAAACCAATGGAGTTGAAAACCCCAAATTATAATGTCAGTTGGAAACCTTTATTGGAAAAAAGCCTTACTTGCCACAGGGTTTAGATAAGCATGAGGGAGCTGAAAATCAACAATATCCCTGTATTTATATCCAAGTTATAAAGTGTTGGGTTTTTTTTCAAATTACTACTGAAAACACCTGAACTTTAAAAGCTTCAGCTGGCTCAGATTTTGAGCCTCAGCCGATTGTACTTTTTAAGTCTTGATTTATTACCAGTGAACTTTCATTGCAGCTAGCAGTTGGCTGTTTACCAGTAGGCTCAGTAATGGAAGTTGGCTTGCAGTTTTCTACAGAGCTCAGACTTACATTCTTAGCTGAGTCTTTTCTAAGCTCTGCATGGGGAAACTCTGTCACTCTTTCATTGGTAATANGTGGTATCTTGTAAGTCTCAATTTTTGTGCTCAATTACTGGCCTTATGCCTGCTTGTTCTTACAAATTGAAGACTTGAGTCTGCATACTTAACTGTATTTTACAAGCCAAAGAACTGGCACAGTTTTGGTAGCTTGGTTTGGTTAGACAGCTAGCATGCAGCCAACTTAAAATTAAGCTAATTTTTCATCCTTAGACGAGGCTAAACATCGCTTCAAAGGGAAAGCAAAACTACCTTTCAACTGTCTGAGGAGAGAATAGAGTGGGACTACTGCTTGTCTTACAAATTTAAAAAATCTAGCTTCAGAGATCTAAAACATGCACCATGTAGTGTTACTGTAAATCAAGAGATCTGCCCAAAACAGTAAAATGGGATTGTTACTAAGTGTTATGCTAAACTGGGATTTTAATACATAAATCCTGGTCTATAAGATTTCTTCATGTATAGTGTCTTCAGCTTTGCCTTTTCTATATTGGTTTCATTAAAAGTACTCTGAAATAGTTTTCGAATGATACATACTGCATAGAAAACAACTTTTTAAAAATAATATTAAAAAGTACAGAATGACATTAGTTTGCCACATTCCTTGGCTTGGTGTTTTTTACTGAAAGTTGTCTTGTATATTTCCAATTGTATATACAACTTATATTTCTATGCTGCTGCTGTTGTTGTTGTTGTCATTATTACTATTTACTATTGTATTAAATCTAAAAAAATATATATAAAGTTTGAGGGAGACAAAAGTCTAAGTTGTAGCTACTCTCATGGAGG
>VYXH01000703.1:98757-117188 GCA_013397275.1 Burhinus bistriatus | reverse complement strand
TTTTTTTTTTTTTTTTTTTTTTTTTTTTTTTTTCAGATCAATCAGTCTTTTAATGTGTAATGTTACCGTCTTGTACTAGTTTTGCTTTAACAGGAATGAAAGCCAGAGCTGCTGATGCCAGTTCTGCTGTCATGAACATGAATGAATAGGGGCCTTCAGAGCAAGTGCTTACCCATGGGAGATCAGGAAATAGGTGACTGGATGCTGTGGTCATGACAGCAACGGTTTAGTGTTGTGCTGGGCAGCAGCTAATATTACACCTGTACGAAAACATAAAGCTAAAATTCCCAAAGACATAGCAGCACTGTGATGTATCTCTCCGCACCTCCTCTGCTACGTCAGCTCTCAAGCTCTAAATAGCCAGGTACATCCTGGAAGATTAAAGCAACCGATGCCATCTAAGCCCTCATCAGGCTGTAATATCTGATCAGTCTGACTATTTGCAGTTCTCTGCATGTGCATAAGGAAAGTTGTACCATCTTCCTACGTTTATAATAAAAAGTGTTCCTTACAAAACTCTTACAAACAGATTGCAGTGGCTTATTTCTGGGAAGCAATGGTGCCATTATCCTAGCAGAGGGAAGTCTGGAGACATTGTCAAAGCTGATTTAGCTTTACAGAAGTAAAACCAGCTTGTCATAAATATACTGGAATTAGTTAGTGAAAGCCTTTTTCGTTATATGACTGCAGACAATGATTAACTGATGTTACTGCTTAGTATACATTAGGACATGTTTGTTTTTAAGCTGCCCTTCCAATAAGATCTGGGGCACTAAATACATTGGTGGTGTCACTTGTTTTTCTATAAAAATTAAGTTAGTTTTTGTAAGTTACTTAATCTTTTAAGTTCTGGATAGGTGCAAGATATATTATTTGGGATTTTTTTCTTCTTCTTTAGATATTTTATGTGTGCTAAAAGTACTTAACAGATCTTCACAAAAAAACCAAAAAAGGTATGCTTTAATATATTAAAAGCATCAGGCTTTGCTGAAAGGGATACATGTTACTTAAAGAAAACTCTTTTGGTGCTTAACACAAAGTTCTGTCCTTTAAACTAACCAGGAAACATGATGATAACATAGACACAGCTATAATAACAAAAGTATACATGGTAATGGTGTAAAAGCTTTTTTTTTTTTTTCATTGCTTATCTCCTGCAGAAACAAGAGATACCCAAGTAATAGTACCTCCATACGGGGATTCTGCTGATCTACCTATGTTGGCCAGTGATAGGAACTTCAGATGCCTAAGCAATGTTTTAAATGACAGAAGTTTGTAATCTAAAACTAATCATGTGAAAACCAGAGATTCCTGATTAGTCATGAGAGTGAGGAAGAATATTTAATTGATTATTATTATTATTGAATCTATAGGAACTGGAACAGAAATCACCCCTACTGAGTGGCTTAAGATTAATTTGGTCTCATGTTCTAAAATCATGAAAAAGTCTGGTAAAAGGTACCCAGCACCAAACCGGAATTATTCTAAAGTGATATGAAGTAAAACATTTGCAAAAGCAAACAACCACAGACTCCTATCCAATTTACTGAGAAAGTCTGCACAGCCCTTGCCACAGAATTGCACTCCAGAATTTGAAATTTCATTTTAATACTGCTGTTTCTGAAAAGGAAAAATAACTATGTGAGGAATTGAACCAGATGCCTACTTCTACTTAAAGCCCAAGAGTGCTGACTCATCATCACAAGGAACTTCAGCTCCAGTAGTTGATTTCTCTTCCTCCCTCCAGTCTTCACCAGAGGCTATTGTCCCCAGCAGTGCAGGAGAAGCCAATAAAAACACATATATACTCCTTATTCTACTCAGTTCATAGTATCAGCTAAGGTCATCCGCAATTTATACATGTCAGGCTGGAATCAATGGTAGGACTGTAAAAAGTGTGCCATCCTCACCAAAGAAGCTGTGGATCCATGGATATCTGACCCCAGAGCAAAGCTGCTGCTTTTTATTTACTTGTTTAATAGCTATTTTAAACCTTAGTCAGCGCCTTGATTTTGTTAATTTGTGGCTTTAGAAGCAGTTGCACAAACTTCACAACTACCAAAACTGGGGGAGAGCATGGCAGGGGGAAGAGGCCAGAGGACAGGGAGGCAGGAACTGCTTGCATCGGTTTTGCCAGAAAACGTGTGTATCTCCATAGCCAGCAGGAGGGCAGGGCACAGTCTTGATTGTGGGAGACAGGAGCTGCTTCTGCGACAGCCACTGAGCCTCCTGCAACTATAGTTAAATGATGTTTGTCTAGTCAGCGTGTGAACTCCATCATTTGTCTCGCGGATGAACTAACTCAGCAGTCCATAGCAATTTGTGTCTCTAGTCAGCCGTTCTGCAGAATACCCTGTTAATCTTCCTACCTCCATTCACAAGCACGTTCTTAGGTGTTAAACTGCTTCCATTTATACTGAACTCTGAAGCCAGGTGTTTTTGAGCACCACCTTTTAGGATTTCTATGTTAGAGTGCCCATCATCAGTACATAAATCTGCACTGAGATAAAAATATAGGTGAAAAAGGACCACTGAAACAAATTGCATCATTGTATGCTTCATATAAAAAATAAGCAACTCAATTTTTAAAAGTGTCTGAATTTTTATCCTGTAATGCTGGGATGACTTTTAATCTTCTTAAGAAATTTGACTTTACTCCTTAGACCTTAAGCCCTGGTTAATACAACAAAACTTTGTTACGGAGTCCTCTGCCAACCCAGATTCCCATAACTTGGGTATCTGGGAAGTTCGCCTGTCATGTAAATGCTGAAGTGCTCTTACACAGAGACGCATTTTTCCTGGGGCCTATTATCTGACCTCCATAGCAGGGCATACTACGTTGTGCCTATATATAATTGAGGATAAACACAAACAACTCTTGACTTTCCATATATGTCAAGTACATGTATTGCCCTTGTAAATTGCTTCTCCACCCTGTAGAGGTGATGAAGATGCCAAGTTCTATGCAACCACTCATGAGAAAACATCCTATTTCTGCATCACCTGGGAAGATCTAACTATTAAATTAGCCAAAAATGGGCTACAGGTGAGTCAGGGGATGAGGAGGATTTTACATCTGCTGAGAAAACCATTGCCAGGCTAAGTCAGTATAGTGTTAATTCCTTTTGCTGGTGTCTGAATTTTTAGGTAGAACAGTGTTTATTCCACATTTATTGACAGAAAACAAGCTGTCTTGTTTTGTGGCAGTACCACAAAAGTTATCCAGAATGTGCACTTTAAGATACAGAAGTTAGATAACAAGGCTTCCTAACTCACAGTGCTGCCCAGAGCTTTGATTTATCTGTAAAAGGAATGAGTGCAGTGTTAGCACTAACATTTACATGTGGTTCCATAAGATAACTCTTTGCTTCCCTGGACAAAGCCTTTATCTGATCAGCAATTCAATCCTATCTGCAAGTTCTGGGTCAGCAGGTTAATTTGAAATTTATGACTGGTTTGATGATCCAGGAAAACTAAAGTGATGTCCAACAGGTCTGAATTTGTAAGACAGTCAGTAAGTCAAAGGGCTCGGAGAAGCATCCCCAAATAGTTTCAATTCCTGTGTCAGCCCAGTGCTGTTACCATTTAGTATATTGAGATTTATTGCCAACAGAAAACTTCTAATGCGAAGACCCCTGAGGCTTGTGATTGTATAATTCTAAACAGCATAACAATATGTTTTGTAGCTTTTATCACTCTTTTGCCTGGAGCCAGCAAACTGCAGTGCTGGGAAGTTTGCTTGCTCAGAATGATTTAGGACAGAGCATTTGAGTTACAGAGATGCTCAGAAGCCATGAAGAGAGGATCTATATCAAAGGAGAGAACCAAAAGGAAAGGCGTTTGCTCAGGCAGACATCTCATTCTGTTGCTTTCCTCCTGCTGCTACTACTGTTATCCCATGTAAACCATCAGGTTCCTTCTGGATGGTGATTTGCTGTTCCGATAGCTGTCGCAGCATGTAATTCATTGTTTCTGGCATAACTTCTCCAGGTATTCCTTGGCAAGAGCCTTCCTCTGGTGCTGGTGGTGGTTCAGTCTTTAGTGAAATGATTGAAATGTGCGTGCTCTTGGAAAGGCATATGTAATGATAGCCCAGGCAGTCCCTCAGTGGTAGCTTTAGACAAAACAAGGACAGTGTATGACTAATACCCCGTCCATTTTTTGTGCTCTTGCTATTCCACAGAACACAGTAATGTTTCCAAATTTTTGTCTGTCTTCCATGGAATAAAAATATTTTAATTACGGTCACAACTTCTAGGATGTTCTTTTTCAAAACCTTAAAATATACTTGAAGCCTTTTTCTTTAAATTTATCTTCCTTATTCTGTATGGGTTATTAACTTTGGTTGTCTTCAAAACCATGAGGCAGATACCTTAAATTGTTTGGGGACTAAACACATTCATGTTGAGATGCAAACTTCTCCTTTTTGCTACCAAGCTTCCTGCCTCAACCTAGGCCAAATTATTTAATCAAGAAGTGCAAAGAAGGGGAAAACTCCTGTGGTGCATGCAAAGACAAACAGACACTTAAGTCAGGTGCTTTTTAAATCTGCATTTACACTTGCTTTAAAGCCTTACCCAATTTTCTTTCTGTAGCACTTCTGTGCTTCAGAGCAGTAACCACATGGGAAAACATTTCCAGTGGATGTTCCATGCTGTAACATACCCTATTTTTCAATAACTGGACATGGAAGAAAATGTACTTCTTGCTGCCTGCTGAGCTTGGTCTGTAGCTTTTTGACTGTTTTGGAGTAAACCTGTTTCCCATCCCCTACTCAATGTTTCTTTAAATCAGCAGTTTCTGCTTATTCTTAGATGTTTTGTCACACTTGGTTAGCAAAAGATAAAACAGATTTAATTCTGTTGAATGTGATTTTGTCTGATAAGTTCTGTGTACCGAAAAAAGGGATCTGCTGCCTTCACTGCCAGAAACTGCTGTTCAGGGCAACTCAAAAAATTTACCACAAAAAATCATCTCTCAATTTTTGGAAGACAGTATATGCTGGGTGACAAGAGTGAATTGCTGTTACGGTAAAACATATTTCATATTCTCATGTTTATCTTTCATGCTGAAAATAAATGGTCAATTTTTAACAGTGCTGCTGGGAATTCACAATAAGAGACATTTTGGGGGGAAAACATCACTGTTCCTTCACCTATTGTGCATGATTTTAACCCAGAATGTTGATATCTTCATCCATCAAGATAAGTAACTCCATTATTGCTTGGGTTTTCCGACCCATATCCTTTTTTTTATTTTTTTGCCACATAGGAATGAGACACCCAGATAGGCGATTTCTGAGGAATTCTGTCTTCAACAAATGCCACAGGGTTGTTTCTTGCTAATAATGCAGCAAACCTAGTAACCTATTGTATCTCAAGACTTACAGCAGCTTTCTTGATCTTGGTAAAATGCAAATTTTTCAATAGTTTCTTAGTTATAGCTAATAAAATCAGAGAAGAGGGGGGGTTAAGCTTTTCTTTTTTTCTCTTTAGAGATTTGAAAGAAAATTGGCATATTGAATATGCAACACTTTGTGAACGACAATGCTTTGGAATAAACTGTGATGGCCCTCATGACCTCTTCTCCCCCACTAGTTGCTAAAAATTTCCCTGACAAATTTGAAATGTGTATATTTCCACATGCATTTGTGTATAGTCAGGCATATATTTCAATGTATGGAGAAGCTTGTGTTTCAGCAACCTACTCCAGGTACTTTCATCAGGTATTTTTTACATGCAGGGAAACTATCTCTTTCCATACATGGGAGTAATTAATTGTTTGCCGTAGCGTTGTTTTGCTGACTGAGAGGTTCAGCATTGGACAGGCTTGCTCCAGCCAGTGGACAAACTTGGCAGTCAACAGGACAGCTGACTTAGAGGTGCAAAATAAATAAAACCTTCATTAAATGAATGTTTTCCTGCCTTTCTGTACACACTGTCCATTATTTGAATAAAATCTACATATGACTGTTTGTCGAGCCTTTCTTCAGCCTTAGGACTTGACTCATGAAATGCCACAGTTACTCTCATCTAGTATCCTTATAGCAGAAAATCATTACTGGTACCATTCCTGCATGAATGGCCTTATCTCAGCTAGGCAAAAATCACTTTTTCTTTTAGCAAAGGAGTGTCAGAAGGACAGAATTGCTTTTGGTGCCTCTGATCAAGAGGAAGGTGATGCACTGGAACTTCTTGATGTAGTAAGGGGACAGGGAAGAGGAAGATAAAGTAGATTTGGTTTGTTTGCTATGAAGATTTCTTAAAACCATTGTGTAGCAATATAAGGAAAGAAAAAATAAGGAAATTCTGTGTGGAATGAATGCACGAAGCATCTTTTGTACTCCAGGTCTACCAGATATGAGCAGATGATACATTTCTGAAGAAGGTAGGCTATTTTAATATGAGAAAGCACCTTGGAATAGAGATTCTCTCATCCAATTCTAGTTTTTCAGTGGCTTTCTTCTAAGAAGTATTTTTTTCATTGGAAAAGTTCCCCAAAAGCTATTTCTAGGAGAAATGACAGAGCAACCATTGTGGTTTTCCTTTAAACTAGCTTTTTAATTACATCAGATGCCACCTACAATGTATTAAGTCCTCTGGCTTGTATTTATTTCATTACTGTGAGCTCACCTACGGAAAAAAAAAGAACTCAATCAATGCCAATTTAAAGCTTGGACTGGCACACTTCTCACCTAGAGAAAAACTTATGGTGATGTAAAACTTATTTATTCAGCAGTTCTTATTCAGTGTGGGTGTCAGTTATAGTCTGTGATAGAATACAAAGGCAGGATAAAGCCTGCAAATGTGACGTGTTAAGGACTGATGAAATTGCAAACCATTTCTGCAGAAATACTTCTCAGTTTGGCCTGTTGCCTCCTTCACAGGAGATTCTGCTACAACCTGAAGGCACTCAAATTTTTGGGCGGGAGAAAAAGGGTTTTTTTTGTATTTTTGGTTCTGACACCTGAAAGCAACATTTTATCTCTTGCTTTATTGGTTCAGATTTCCCTGGAGAGCTTACAGTGACTACTCTGACTATGCAGAGCCTGTTGAGTGAATGGAGTCCTCAGTCTCAGCTGGAGTCTCTAGGCATAATTGTAATACAAAAAATAGCGCATGGTACTACATGAATGATTTTGTAGATGTCCTAAAGGCCTTGGTCTCTCTTGAGAGTAGTTTTTAAGTATACTAATTATTTAACAAGCATGACATTGCAGATGTAGTCTGAGGATCGCTGCTAGTACACTTCTCTGTCCCATGCATCGTCTGTCCTTGAGGGAATGGATACACAATGCATGCTTGTAAATCAGGATAACAGCCTACTCTTCTAGCACTGTTTGAAAGTTTAGTTGGCTTGAGCAGTTAAGGAAGATTTATCATGAGCAGAGACTGCAGAAGCATACCAATCCCATTATTAGCTTGTGACACTGATGTCTTGTATTTTGGGCTTGCTTTTAAACAGAAAGGAAGAGTGGAAAAACACAGAAAAGGTTAGAATGACCCGACCTGTCTTGGAGTTGTGCTCAGCTGGCCAGCCGTTCCTCTCTCAGTCTTTGCCCTTCTTTTCTTCCACCACAATCCCCAAAACCATCAACAAGAAACAGCCTCTAAGTTTCACTTCAAAATAATTGTCCCTTCTCAATCTGCTCTCATTTTAGAGCCAATATTATAGTGTTCATGCTTACATGTGGCAGTGATTTTCTTAATTTTTCAAGACTGATAATAAGCTTTATAGGTATGTTAGCACAGGTATTGAAAGTGGAAGTAAAAAAGAACAACAACCAAGGAAAGGAAAAGGCAAACCAAACCAAACCTACACTTCTCTCATTCTTGGGAAGACCTTATTTTTCTGACCCTCCGGCTCCTCTTTTGAGACTATTAAAGATTTTTCTGTCAGCACATTCTTGCCGCTCTGTCCAAAAACATCACAAAAGGTGTGCAATACTTTCAGAAGCATCTATAATTAGGATGCACTGAGAGCTAATCACTTCAGAGTGTATGCAGATCACATGCATCTGTTTTTTACTGCATTTACTGCCGTGAGTCATCGAAAAGAAATTAAAAGGTGCTCCAGCATGTTGGCCAAGACTGCAGCAACCAAGTTCCTGTTGGTAGTAATGGTTTGCTTGCATATGCATATTGCGTATAGGCAGATTCATTTTAGCCTGATACAGCAGATGAATATCTCATGAAAGACAGAAAGCCCAAATGGAGGAATACCAAATACAGGCATGTCGTACCTGAAGTGTCTCATCAGATGCTGGCCAATGAGTGCACACTTTTCACCAAACTGCTCAATCCCGGCTCACATTGGCAAAACTACTTGTATATGAAAGTTTATCTGTATATGAAATACAAGAAAAGGAATTTGAGAAGCCTGACTATCCCTGATGGCAAGAAGAACAAAGAAATGTTAGAATATTACCCTTGCTTACTACCTTTTGTCTTAGTTCACATATACATGTTTGATTATGAATATTGGAAGCTTTTGGTGTTAGTAGCTGCAGGCTGCATTCAGTCCCTATTTTCTCTTAGGTGTCATCAGGCTCCACACAACCCACAACATCACAGCTGAGTTCACAGCTGCCCTGTGAGCTTGCTGCATTGTGCCTCATTTATTTGTTCTTATGAGATATGCTGCTAGAGTACTGTTTCCTCATCTCCAGTAAAACTCTTACCTAAAGAATCAAAACCACAAAAACAAAATAAGGGAAAATAATTAACTGGATACTTAGCAGTTTGTTTTGCAACAGGCACAATCCCATCACTACTGCCTGTGCAGTAGTCGGCAGTTTTGAAGAAAACACTGTATTCTGCACAAATGATTGAAGTTCAAAATTGGTCCTGTTTTACCTCAAACCAGGACAAAGTGCAAAAGTGCTATCTACAATGTCAGACTCTGTGCTCTGTTGTGGACTTGGGATCTCTTAACACTGAAACTTCATCTTTCTTGCGTCCTTCCTCAAGTGTCTAACCACTTCTCAAGCACTGAAGAAAGACATAGATTTAGTATGGGTGATCAAAGCACCCATAAATTTCCACCCCTGATATGTACCACTTCCTGAGACCTCCCAGCCCGAAGAAGCTCCCCTACAGCAGATGGGACCCAAGAGAAGCTTACCCAAATGAGATAATGAGCTATGGAAATAACTGTAACATCAGAGGTCAGGACATGTTTCACCAGAGATCAAAGTGTACTAGTAGCTACAATATTTGTCTTCCATACCTCTCCAGAGCAACTTTTGCCAAGTACTTCATTGCTATCATGAAAAACCTGTATTATAACATGTCATGGGACATCTCTCTTTGAGAATCTAATTATTAACCCTAGAGGATATAGTTGCTGGCAGCTATGGTGTGAATCTATATATACAGGGGTAATAACACTTAGGGGACAGCTTACCCGTAATTGTAGTTCCAGATACCTTGTCCGTTTGGCCATTCATTGTTCCTCCCTCACTTTTTTTTTTTCTGTGTCAAAGGTTAAGAAAATAGAGTATGTGCTTTGCACTACCCTTTTGTGATCATGCAAAGAGGAACAGGAAAAAGGGACACACATCACACAGTGCTGCAACAACACAAGGCTAAAATAGTGCCAAAGAGAGGCAAAGGAAAATCATCATGAGCAGCACATGGAGAATAAAAAGAAAGGGGACTATCAGAGCAGGGAGGCAAGGCATAAAAAGGGTAAGGCAGCAGCAGTAGCAGCCTAGCCAGAGCTTTGGTCACAGGTAGGACATACAGGCAGCAGCATCACACAGGGACTTGAAGGGGAAGGAGGGGGAACTGGGAGAGTTTGGACGCCGCTGACTCAAGCTCAGAGCTGTCATTTAGACCTCAGCAGATCTTTAAAACTGCTCCTGTTCTGGTGCCTTCATTCAAACCTCTTCAGTCATGTTTTCTGCAATGCAGCTTGAGAGGAAGATTGGATTCAAAAACAATATATTTCCTATCTAGTTCAGAAGTGCCTTTTCTTCCACCTAGCCAGAATAAAGGTGGTTACATACAACAGGTCTTTGAATTTATTTATAGGGAAGTAACAGAGATTGAAGATGTCCAATGTTTTCAACAGCACTTGCCACGTCTAAGATGAGGCAAGAGAAAGAGATCCAGAATTTAGGCAGACTTGTTGATGAAAGAGGATAGTATCACAGTCTGTTACGCATTTTGTTCTCCCTCCCTCATATTTTTGTGCTACCTAGCGCTTATTTCTGAGTACAAAATGCAGCAGAAAACATGTAGCTTTTTATTGATTATGTATTTGTTAGAACTTGTTACTGTGTTGCTCTAGGGGAGGGAGAAAAAAAAGCAGTCTCTAGTGTCTTCTTTGGTTTGGTTTTCAGAGCTCTGGGACAGTCTTAAGGGACATGCAGAAGAGCTTTTTTGTTTCTGAGGTGGTAATTAATTTAGGGCAGTAAAATGCTTCTTCTCAGTGGGTCTGGTGAGAAATGGGTAGGTCATGGACTCTGGCTGGCACTGGTGCTAAAATGCCCAAGAGCAATGCTCACAGCTAGAAGTGAGGGGACACAGTACAACAGGAGGTGGCATTGCCAGCAGAAAACCATGGGCATTGCCAGTTAGGATTCTCAGTTTCAGCTGAAGCAAAAGAGTACAGTAGACAGTAATATGGCACACGTGGCACTGTGTCAAGCAGCAACTCTGTTTTAGCCTTTAGAGAGGACATTTTTTTCTGCTGCCTTTTTTGCCTCTCCTGTGAACTGAGGGCTCCAAGAGCATCATTGCAGAGATAGTCATAGCAGGTTGCTAAAATCTGACTGCTCGACTGAAAGGTGCAACTCAGAGGAAGTGGGGGTCACAGTGCAGATGGGAGCACAGAGGGAGTACTGGGTTCACCCAGCTCAACCAAGCCAACCATCTTAAGCTGATTTGTAGCAGAGAGAATTTTAACAAGTTTTCAGTATCTAGTGGATAAGCAATGTTACACTGTGGTTTTTTCTTCATATACCTGATTTTTCAGGACTTTAGAACTTTAAAGACTGACAACCAAATGCTCAGTGAGAAATGGGGCTGCCCTGAGTTTGACATCTGAGATAACCCTCACTGAAGCTGCAGTGTTCTGCAATGGCAACAAAGCAAAGTCAAGGAGGGGAAAAAGCATATAGAGTTTTATTATTTTTGCCTAGATTCATGTGTTTCTATTTTTCTCTTACTTGGAATGAAAATGCTATACACTATGTTGGTGTGCTTGTCACTAGTTCATGTTGTCTCCACCCACCTGGGGGAGGAGGTGCTTCAGGTGCCAGAGCAGAGATCCCCCTGCAGCCTGTGGTGAAGACTATGGTGACACACGTTGTCCCCCTGCAGCCAATGGAGGTCCATAGTGGAGCAGATATCCACACTGCAGCCTCTGGATGACCCCATGCCCAAGCAGATGGACATGCCCTGAAGGAGGCTGTGACCCCATGGAGAGCTCATGCAGAATCAGCGTCCTGGCAGGACTTGCGACCGCATGGGGGACCCACACTGGAGCCATCTGTTCCTGAAGGACTGTACCCTGTGGAAAGGACCCATGCTGGAGCAGTTTGTGAAGAACTGCAGCCCATTGGAAGGACCCATGTTGGAGAACTTCATGGTGGACTGTCTGCTNGAGCTTTTCATAGTATTTTCTCCCCCTGTCCTGTTGGGAGGGGAGTGATACGCCAGCTTGGTGGGCACCTGGCAGCCAGCCAAGGTTAACCCACCATAACTGGCAAACTGACACAAGGGTCAAGTGCAGCAGGAATGGAGCAGGACTGGAAAGCTGGTTTCCAGCGTAATGATTCCTCAGACTACATGGCAAGACGAGAGGAACTCTGAGTTGCAAAAAGTCTCCTGCAATGGACTAAATCTTTCAGTTCATCAGCAGGCATCACTCTGTCAGTCAACTCAGTCACTTCTGCACCAAACCCCAGCCCTTTGCCCCCTCTGAAGAGGGCTGCTGCTGCAGAGTTCAAAGCCAATTATCAGTTTTCCATGAGCTACAACAAGCTCACATCACTTAGCCTACCATCTTCCTTGAGTCCTGGTGCTGACAGTCATCTGCCAGCTGAGGCTTTGCACACTGACATGTTTTCACATCCAGAAGACGTAGGTGTCTGCCTCAAAAGTGTTCCTTCCTTCAGGGACCAGCTGTGGTCTTTTCCCGTTTTCCTCTATCTAGGCAGCTTTACCTAACCAAAGAAATCTAGTGGAGCCTGGAAGTGCAGAAGCTGCTGATTTTTTCTTTTCTTACTTCCAAGGATTGCTGGCAAAGCCTGCTTGTATTTGTGGGCTTTAAATGGAGCCCTGTGAGCAGCCTTGGAGCAGCTGGGCAGCCACACTGTGGGTCTGGCTTTTAAGATAACCACTGCTCCTGCAGCACACACCTTTTTGTGCACTTTCACCTTCAGGCGGGCTGGGATTTTTCTGTTGCTTCCCATAACCCATGAATGCAAATATCGAACCCACTTGCTGATTAAAGAACCACAAACAATCAAAATCAATATTCACTTTGCATTTAACCACAGGAGTAACATGGCAAGACCTGAAGCATTGAGCTCTAATGAGGATACGGTGCTATGTTGACAATAGCATCCCTCCGTTAATCACCCCATCTCTAAGGAAAATAGATGGTATATTTTTGACACCTCTGTTCTCAAAGATAAGGGCTCAAGAGGGTATTACATCAGAGTGACAACATTGTGTCATTGGGGCAGACTAAGGGGGTGTCTCAGTGTTGTAAACAACCTCTCTGACGACCACATGCAGGCACACTCACAGACAAAGAGATACTCACTGAAACCATGCAAGGTTGCACAGTCAGAGACCTCTGCCTCTTGCAAAGAGCTGGTATACCAGGTCAGTGTGCGTGGGCAAAATGTCAGATGATCAGTCTCGTGGACAGAGCGCTCAGTTATAGCAGGCATGACTGCAACAGCTCCACTTCTGCTCTCCTTCCCACTTTCCTTGGAGGTGTTGCTTATAGGAACCAGAGGTAAAAGAATTATCCTGTCTACCTGTGCAAGTTCCTTAGTCTTTCCTCTTGTGGTTTGGTGTTTCTTCCATCATGCCAAGATGTTGGTAACAGGACTGCCTCTCTGAAGCAGCTTGGCAGAAGACAGATCTTGTTCCTATGTCCCATCAAATGAATGTTTCTGATAGAAGTGACTAAAAGCTGTATCTGAAGCTGTATTAGAAATGAAAGGTTCTCTCTCTGTTCACCGAGGCAATCCTAAGTGCTCTTACTGACACAAATTAACAAAGTAAAAGTAAGTTGCAGGGACCTCTGATGAGACAAGTTGTCCTAGCCTGGCTTAGTTCCTGCAGTCCTTGTTCAAATAAATTATTTCATTAAAACAAATGAGGCTTTTTGACAAGAGTTCTATGACCCTTTTTACTTTTCTAACAAGATCTGCTTTTTCTTACCTTCTGGCAATTGCTTGAAGCAGTAGAGAACTCTCTGCTTACCCTGCTGTTTCTGAAGCGGTCTTATCTTTCTGGGTACAGAATATAGGCAGGGGACACACCAATTAGTTTATGAAAAGGAATTATTAGCCACTTTATATAATGATTAATAAAAAATTAGTTTTTCTTTTAGTGTCTATTATACCCTGCGTGCTTGTGCACCTCCCTAGAAAGCTCTGAAGTGACCTTTCAGTAAGTATTACTGACTGAAGTGAGGATGAGGCCTGGGAAGCCAGTCATTTGATGCAATTTTGATGAAGTCATTTGATGATTCTGAATCCTTTTGGTCTGATTAGAAAAGGCCATTCTCATTTGCAGGTTAATTTATGGTCAGAGGATTGGACTGTAGGGTTTTCAATTGGGAAATCCAGTGTGCTGTGAAACTGGCTTTACCTTGGAACAATCAGCTATCTAAAGCAATTGCCCATCCAGGGAGGCCAGTGCCCACTTTCCAATTATCCAAATATTTATTGCAACTTTTAAAATATCTTGTAATGTGAACATCAAGATTTCTAATATTGGGAGGGGGTGGGGGTGGTTGTGGGGCCTATGGCATATTTTGTTGGACAGGACTGTGGAAATCTCTTACTTACAGAGAAGCTTAAATTTAGAAGGCATGTCAGTCCCATGGAGGATTTTTCCTTATGGGTGTGGATAGCTTTCCAACCAAGGAAAGCTATCCAAATGAGCAGCTGCACATATTTGATGACAGTTTTCCAAGCAGTGACAGTACTGATTATCGTATTAATAATAACCAGCTCCAGTCGCCCTTTCATTAGCTGACTGGACTGGCATAACTTTGCTAAATGGGGGCAGGGAGGAGGGGCACCCAACTTTTCTTTGCGCAGAGGTAGCTAAGTGCCCTTAAAAAATTGGGTTTGAGAAGGGTTTTTCTTAACTCAGTGCAATACTATGTGAATTTGTGTTTAAGAAGGTAGCAGTGCTGCCCAGGAATGTGATGCAGATGACTTGTTTAGTTTGAGGTGAGGCCGGGACCACCTCAGCTGCGCCTGGGGCAGGGCAGCTGCTGGGGTTGCATACGTTTGAGAACCCGCTGGCCCACACAGAAGCTGAGCTGGGGGCACTGCACTGGCAGCACGCTTTACCTGCTGGTGGCCGCAATGCCTGCAAGCACTGACAAAAATAGTTGCAAGTCCCTCATGCCAGGAGGCTTTGGCACTTTGGGTTGAGAAAAACGTCTGTCCTATCAGTGCTACACTGGCCTCTGCATTGCTGCTGGATGGATATTTGAAGCACTGCTGTCCACTGTGCAGGAGGCAGGTGGATGACTCGCACAGCAGCTGAGAAGCATCTCATGCCCCAGAAACCATCGGGAACTCATTCTTAGGGAAGAAATCATTATGTCTCATTATAGCACATACATTGGGGACAGTATGGGCCACTGCATCTATGTAAGTCAGAACAGTTTAATTTTGCTCTAGGTGTCTGGGTATGCAAGTGTGTTTTAAGAGGCTGAAAATCCTGTTTAAAATTGTTTTAGCAGTCATCTTGATGTAACTTTTCAGTTCTAGGTTTTGCAGAGCTGTTGCATTAGCCGCAGTGTTTCCTTCTGTCATGTATTTCCAGTGCTCTGGTTGTGATTCAGAGAATGAATGAGGAAGCTTTTAACCAAAGCATGGCATGGCAATTTATTTCCCATCCAAGGACTGGGCTGGGTGCATTTTCGCAATCTCTTAGGAAAATAGCATTTATGCAATTGCAGATAGATGTAAAGAGGTAGAAGTGGATGGTTCTACTCAATCAAAAGAAATACTGGGACTTGGACCTGTAGCAGCAGTATCATCCTGATGTTGTCCACCTTCAGCAAATGGGTTTGGGAACAGACTTCTGAATTTTTTTTAAGAGATGTGGAGCTGCATGGGCATCCCTTGCCCATTAAGAAAAACCAGGTTTTTTTAATAAAGACTTTGAAAATTGTCAAAAAGAGTCTCATTTCCCAGCTCTGTTCACCATGCAGCCCTGTTCCCCTGGGCTGCTCCTACTCTGCCTGTTATGATGGATCCTGCTTATGCCAGCTGGAAACCAAATGTCTGCTGCAACTTACAGAAAGAGTAATTGGCTTGGAACCTACTACCTAAAACAGTGAAAAATGAACAACCCTTGCTGCACTAGGCTCTGGTTTTGTGACTGTCGCCAACGGCTCCTTCTTGAAAAGAGCACCATGGGTGTTGTGGTTTGGGCCAGATTGGCCCAATCAGTTGGAATGCCAGATGCTCTCTCTCTCCTGCCTCTCTTTGAAGAGAGAGAGACTTACGAGTTTAGATGGAACTAAACTACTTTAATGAAATATTAATAATGAAATGAAAATAATGAAATATATACAAAACTGTATCAAACTCCCAGGATGATGATCATGTCACTGACAGGCACTGGGGAAGTCCCAGACTGGACTCAGTGATGGATGGGAACTGGATTCCAGATCTGGATTCAGGATCAGGATCAAGATCAAAGGCAGACGAACAGACAGAGTCCTTCATGGACACCAGCCATTGAAGAAAGAGAGCTGACCCTTTGATCCCTCAGCTTTTATACTGAGCATGAGGCAAATGGGGTGGAATACCCTGTTGGTCAGTTTTGGGTCACCTGTCCTGTCCACTCCTCCCCACGGGTGCAACCCCTCTAAGCCTTTCTGCTTCCGACCCTCCAACGGGTCAAATAACAAAGCTGGCTGGCCTTGGTTGTTATAGCAAGAGCTTCTCTGCATACCATTTCTCGGCATCAACAACATTGGTGTTATCACTCTGACAGTGAACAGTTTTCTGCACAACATGGTGTTAATTTCAGCAGTTAGAAGAGGTCTAGCTAAAAAGTAAAGTTACTGAACAAAATTGGTCCTGTTTTACTTCAAACCAGGACAATGGGGAATCAGCCTGGGTACAGTGCTTGGACACCTACTGAAATTTACCCTCCTCTCCCACTTACTCTCCTTTTGTTTCACTCACCCACTGTTAATATCTGCTCTGTCCACAGTCCCCTATCCTTCCAAACCCAGAGTGTTGCTTGCTGAAATGTGATTGTTCATTCCTTATTTCCACTTTCTGAAATGTTTTTCTCCTTTATGACCATGAATTGAAATGCTGCACAATGCCCCCACATCCATGCGTCATCTCTGCTGCTTAATGCATACACCATGCACATGACATCATTGTTACTGCTCTAGTACGTGAAATTGTGACAAGTGGAAAAAGTTGTGGAATGCCAAAATGTACATTAGCATTAACCACCTGGAAAGTGTACTCTTCTCCAAGGATTATGATTCTTTGCATGTTGTATTGCTACTGTAAAGACAATTTCCTAAGGAAAAATGTTTCAGAATAGCCTTTTCCCTAGCGTTGCCACATTTCATGAAATCTGAGGACTTAAAAATCAATTCCAAATAATACTCATCTTCGTCCTAGAAGCAATGTTTTAAGAACTAGCCTTGCATAACAGCCTACCTCACACATTTGGTGAGGGATCATGGAGAGTGGCAGCAGGTGTAAAAGATAAAGCCCAGCTCTTCTGTGGTGCATGAGGGCTCCTCACACCATTGCTATATCAACACAAGTCATTCATCTGAGTTTCCCACCAGGAAATTCACAAATGCAAAATATGTTTATATTGCCTAGCAGATACTTCAAATCAATTATAAACTACAAAGGCTGATGTAATGGTGTGAGATTTAAAAAACAAATCAAAACCCAACAGCCCCTTCGTGGCACTTAATGAATAGCATGGGTGAAACAAAGCACATTCCTGAGAAAGAAGTGCCCATGACTCTGACATGCACAGCTCTGGCAGAAGACCAGCACTCCCTGAGTGCTGACATCGATATATGAAGCTTTGTTACTGCTTAGCATTTTGAGGACCAATGACATGTATCTATAGTGGGTGGCTCACTGTTCCATGCTGAAACATCTCCTACCCTCAAAGTCACTGTTGGACTGATAATGCTTATCACGACCCTTGCATATACCAACACCTTCTTGAGCTGTTGGAAAATCAGAGTAAGCTAATTTCAATGTTATCTATGAGATGTCCAGTCCTGCTCTGTGCATGTGTCATGGCATACAAGGAGTGTCACAGCATACCAGGAGTGTCACATTTAAGTAAGTAAGCTTGGTATTCAGCAAATTATAGCCAACACCACCAGCACTCTTGTGTTTTCTGGGTTTAATAGAAAACCTGCTTGATGTCTGAACTCGTTTCTATTAGCTTGTGTGAAGGCAGAAAGTCATGTCTTGTATAGTGATACACGGGATTAGCACTGATGGCAGAAATGAATCATCTAGCCACACCGCTCAAGTCGCAGAAGGTAAAGGCAGGGACTGGGAGAATGAGGAACCATCCAGTGTAGGAAAAGATCAGGTTCAAGACCATCTAAGGAACTCGAAGGTGCACAAATCCATGGGACCTGATGAGATTCATCGTGGGTCCTGAGGGGACTGGCAGATGAAGTTGCTAAGCCACTGTCCATCATATTTGAGAAGTCATGGCAGTCTGGTGAAGTTCCTGCTGACTGGAAAAGGGGAAACATAACCCCCATTTATAGGAAGGGAAAAAAGGAAGACCCAGAAAACTACAGGCTGGTCAGTCTCACCTCTGCGCCTGGCAAGATCATGGAGCAGATCCTGCTGGAAACTATGCTAAGGCACATGGACAATAAGGTGATCAGTGACAGCCAACAGGGCTTCACTAAGGGCAAATTGTGCCTGACAAATTGGTAACCTTCTACAATGGTGTTACAGTGTTGGTGGATAAGGGAAAAGCAACTGACATCATCTACCTGGACCTGTACAAAGCATTTGACACTGTCCCACATGACATCCTTGTGTGGAAATTGGGGAAACGTGGATTTGAGTGATGGACCACTCAGTGAATAAGGAACTGGCTGGATGGTAACACTCAAACACTTGCAGTCAATGACTCCATGTCAAGTGGCAGCTAGCGATGAGTGGCACTCCTCAGGGGTCAGTATTGGGACTG
>VYXH01000703.1:82105-98643 GCA_013397275.1 Burhinus bistriatus | reverse complement strand
CTTATCAGGGAGTGTGGTGATAGGACAAGGGTTGATAGGTTTTAAACCGAAAGAGAGTAGATTTAGATTAGATATTAGGAAGAAATTTTGCACTCTGAGGGTAGCGGGGCACTGCAACAGGTTGCCCAGAGAAGTTGTGGAGGCCCCATCCCTGGCAGTGTTCAAGGCTAGGTTGAATGGGGCATCCTGGTCTAGCGGAATATGTCCCTTCCCATGGCAAGGGGGTTGGAACTAGATGATCTTTAAGGTCCCTTCCAGCTCTAACCATTCTATGGTTATATGATTCTATGATATTGCCTGAGGTTGCCTGATTCTTGGTGATGATGTAGTTTACTGTTTGGCCATGTGTTCAATATGATCTGTGCCCCCAAACCAAACAGAATAACCTGGGCAAAGCTGCTGAGCCCAATACATGGAAACAGATCTCCCAAAAAGTGGAAGTAGCTTTTCAATAGATGTATTCACAGCTCCAGCTGCAGCTAAACATTGTCACTAGGCTTTTTTTTCTCATTGCCTTTTTTTTAAAAAAAATTTCCAAAAGTTTGACGCTTTTTCATAGCCAGGTTAAGCCATCAACGTTCCCCATAATGGATTATTTCTCATCCCACACCACTCACTCCCATGCTTACTCTAGATAAGCATTAAGAAACTGCTCCAGGTTAAAACTAATCAATTTGGTCAAAACCCCCACCTTTACTATAGGTCAGTACCCAATACAGTCAGCTGAACAGCCAAATCAGTGTCAGTGCTAGCATGGACTGTGAGATTAAGTGGATGGGACCACAGTCCCAATCAGTTTTACTGGTATGCCTTTGAAGTACTTCTACTAATTACTGGCAGAGCCAGGACATAATTTTCAATAAGCTTTAATGTCACAGTCACTGTATATGGATCTACACTCAGGACTACATCATTATAATTTGGGATGCTAAATACAATTAAATATTTGTCAATTTATTTATTGAGTAGTGCACATTTTAAAATAACTTATAGCTTATTTAAATATTATTAAGTGATGAGGTGCACAGTATGACCACTTTGCTTCATGACATGAATACAGTGAAAGTAAATGGATTTTCTTTTTCTGAAATACTGAAGACCACATGCAATTCTTCTCCATTACATAAACTTCTTAAATAGGCTCACCAAAATACCACTTGAACATCTGCCAATACTGCATAAGGTAGGACATCTACTAAGAGTGAGGATGATGTTTTACTGTGTTTTGTCTGGTCATGTGTTTTGTTTATTTTCAAGGAATCTATCCAGAGCTATACATTCACAGTGATGATTCAAGAAAAATGGCTTACACTTAGTGTTATTTGCTCAAGTTCACAATAACTTTCAGTTATGTTAGCTTATTGCATCTGTGCACAGAGATCACTCCTAATCACCTAAAAGCAAACACTGATTTACCTATTGCTACTTCAATGCACAGATTTTTGCCAGCAGGAAATGGTTAAATTTTCACTGGGAGTCTTGCTCACTGCTTGGCAATTCCCTCACTCAGTATCTTTTAGTTTCCCAGTGGCACACATTGCATGTGCCAGTCTCGGGCAGGTGAACTTCAGAAATGAGGTAGTGCTGGGCTGATTATCATTTTTATATCTTCTTACCATTAGTAGAATAGTTCTACAGGGAAGTTGTAGCCCATGGCTGCAACCAGCACGTATTTATAGACTTAATGCAAAAGAAACCTCAAAATCTCATCCTAAATACTAAGCCCATGACATCTTTTACTCTGGAAGTGTTTTGTGTCCTGACGTAACTGTGCTCATGGAATTGCATTATACCACTAAATTGGCAGGTCAGTCCAGATTTCATCATTCTATCATGTTAACAACTGTTTTTAAGGAATAAGAAAATGTTAAAGAGTAAATAGTACAGAATATAATAACATGCATAATTGTGCATAGTCTTCTGTGATTAGTTATGATCATAGAAAAAGGGATATGGAATAAGGAATGGGAATTTTACTGTTGAAATTCAAACAAATGCAATATTCTCAAATTGCAAAATCCAGGATCACAATCAGCATGAAATCCTCATCAAGAGCTTTTGATCTGTGGGAATGTGTACTACTCAGGCCTCTGCCATTAAACAGTTTTCACAAATATAAAAATCTAATAAACTTTCTTTGGAAACCCTATACTTCTTCCTACTAGTTTCACACGGGGACATAGTACTTCTTTATTTTTTTAAGGCAAGTAAAGAGTGAAAGTACAGTCAATTAATGAAAGCTTTTGTGGGGTATGCATAGAGATCTTCATAAAAGATGGAGTTCAGGAAATGCAATAAAGTGCTAAAGATGTATAGAATCCTTATGAAGCTCAAAAATCACTTTCCATTCTCTAGGAAAGGAATTTTCTGGACCTGAAGGGTGGGGGTTTTTTGGTGTATGAAATCGTGGCAAAGTACAGTGCTACTTGGGACCAACACTACGTTCAGAGATTTGGTTCCTAATGCAGTACCTTCTCACTTAAAAATTCAAAAAGGCACAAAAGGGATTAATTGATTCATAACTTTTTTAGGCAGCTAAACAGACTAAAGACTAAGTTTAAACAGGCTGGCTCCTTTTTTAAGAGGTCAACCCCCTTTATTTTTATAGATGGTTATATTAAAACATCTGCTCTTCAAGACACACATTTGTAGTCAGTACTAAGCTTCTATAACCTCAATAATTAAAGAACCCTCCAGTTGCTTGATATGTTATGGCTTTATCTTGATCTTTATTTCCCTTTAGAACTATCTTTTTTCCTCAACTAGCAATTTTAAGAACTTCCCCATCAGCTAAAGATTTAATGATCAGTCCTTGAAACAATTTAGCATGAACTTTACACTAGTAAATTAGTGCTTAAGGAATTAACTCTAAAAGTGTCAAATATAAAATTGAGCCAAGTAGAGTGTAGACAATATTGTGCCTTGCAGGTATATTTAATGCAGATGTGCGTACTACGATGATTAGTTGTACAATTAAGTCTTCTACTGATCACCACAGTAATCTGCATCACAATCATGAAAGTAACACACATACCAGTAGCAGTCAAAAGGAAAGAAATCCTGTATATGAAGGTTTCCAATGTATTTTTTAAGAAACCTTCCCTTGCAGAAGCCCCTGGTATACATGCTAAGTCAATACAACAAAAGTGCCAATAAAGTTACGGTTTAATCCATTTGGCAACAAAAGCGTCAAGTGGTATGAAAAAAACTCAAGCCTGCAAATTACTTATTGACACTAATAAGTTACTCTTCAGAGAATTTTCACCACAAATTTGTCCACAGGTTGCAAGTGTTTTTCTAATGCAAATGTAACTTATGAAAAAGAAAAAGGGTAGGCCACCAACTGAAAGAAAACATTTATTGAATCAAAGTCAATACTTTCCTTTTAATATCTACAAGCCAACACTGAACTGACTTTATTCAAGAATGAAAACAATGTACAAAAAAAGTATGTCTGTTATAAAAATATGTCAATTTTTTTTCCTGGCTATTGAACTGAAAACATTTTGACAAGTGCAAGATAGGTTTGGCAAGCAAATCTAAGCTGCTATTACCAATGACAAATTTCAAACAATTTTGAGATCATAGTATATTTAGAACTCATTGATAAAGTGGCACTGGAAATGTTGACCCCTAAAAAGCCACGTCACTGCACTGCCATGTATTTATGCACCCAGCTGAGCATCTTTATCTCCCATCGTCATGCATGAGTACCTTTATCGGTGAAGACTAGCCAACCTAATTTGAACTATTCGACCAGATAATTGACACCTACCATTGGAATACAATTTAGGGAAGGCAAACTACCTCCATGGCCCTGTATTTTTTGTGTTGTTTGTGAACTGCAAGAAAAGAGTAGGTAGGTTCACACATGTTTAAATCAACCTGACAGCTGTTGCAATGTGAAATCAGGGGAAGGATGAAAAAAAGCATAAAGAATAATTTATGACAGCGATCTATAGTTATGAACGCATGCGTGTTTACATATAAAAGTGGATCTGACTAGGCTCAGTTATGCCTTATTTGTTTGGATGTTGGGTTTTTTTCACATAAAAATTTAACTCAACCAGCACTGAAATCACTGACTTCTCTCAAACCACCACCAAGGAGGAAAAAAGGGACCATTTACAGATATAATCTGAAAACAGTGCAATATTAAAATACAATTTCACAACATGTGAAAGAAACATGCTTTGGAACCTGAGCAAAAGGCATTTTACTGACTTAGTAAAAAGTCACCCTGTGTGTAGTTTTCATTGGCATCTGTTCTGCCAGATTAGTATGTTGCTCTTAGCAACTTCCATGGCCCCTAAATATTTAGTACACAGAAACTGCCAACCACTTAGAGAGGTCTACTAAACTTTTCAGCTAATATTGCAGGCATTCTGACATGCTGCTACTGGGAATGACCATACATACAGCTTAAAATTAAGAAAAACTGTAGAAAGAAAGAGCAGCAGCCAAACATGATGCTTTTCTTTTTTAAATAGACTAAAGCGCTTCCACAACACTTAGATACGGTACTACACTGGCTTACAGTCTCAAGGTCATCTCTTTCAAAATAAATATACTGAACATTTACAACAAATGCCTCATGAATGCAATCTCTCTCTTTATTATTTCAAGACCAGTTGGATAAAATCTAAAATAAAGACGTAACTCTGAAGCAGGTAAGTTACAAGTCTTTTTTCAGAAACAGGCATGACTTGGTGCCACAGCAAAATTTTTCAGCAGTCTGCAGAAAGCAATTTTTGTCTTCTAGCACCAAGCAGGCAACCATACAAAGCAACCTCACAAAGCATGCGGTCATCTACTCTGCTGATCTTCTATGAAAAAATCATTTGTGCTTGCAGGTCCCAGACCTTTCAAAAATGGGTATGAACAACAGATGATTGAAGACATTAATGGAAACTCACACATTTCTAAATTACTTGAGTGGAGAAAAGATTTAAAGACTAAAAAGCAACAGAAATGTTGCACATTAATATTTGTGAGGGATAAGGGAAGCTGAGGTTGGTGCTTTAATTTGCCTTAAAACAAACAAAAAGCTAAAAATCCTAAACAGCTCTATGTCCATGATACTGGTAGAGGCCAATGTGTGCATGCCACTGAAAGCCATGGTCGGACCAATCTGATAAATGGCATCATCAGAGCAGAACAGTAACTTTTCACTGGAGTAATCACAAAGGGTGAACAATGAGCCATCACTTCTCTCGTCATGAGCACAGAAAGCAGTCACCAAGGCAAAAGACACAGGAAAAAAGATACAGGAATTCACATAAACCTGGAAGACAGAAAACACACATTAAACTGTGTTTTGAACACTCTGAGTGACCATTTTCCTTCTGTAACACTGCTATTCATTAATTTAACACCATATATATTATGCTTAAATGGATGGAACTGTTGCAAAAATGGTACCCTAATCACATCACAGAATTCTTCTGAAATTTGTTATACAACTAACTTAACTTGCAAAGATTTGCCTACAATATCATCTTAGGTATAAAACAGGCTTACAGACAGACTGAAGCAGTCAGGACAATCTCTTGTCATTGTGCAAAAAAAATAACATGCTTACATGATACTGATTTTTTTACTCAGAAAGTCATTTTTGAATTGGGCATCATAAAGACAGAGCTATTTACAGGGAGCTAATTATGAGGTAGTATGGAGTTTCTTCCTACTATTCTAACAGTGCCTAAAAAGCAGAGTGCAATACTTACTGGACAGGTTTCCCCAGGGTTATCCTGCCTTTGTATCTACAAGCTGCATCTGAACATTTGCAGACATGCCACCTCCATAGCCTCCCTTGGACTGCATTTGGTTCTGAATGGAGCTCACCTGAAGACAGATGGGAAAGGGTGGCGGAGACAACAAGAAAGACAGTCAGCTATGGTGTCTTCTTACTTCCAATTTTATTTCTTGTTTAGATTTGTTTTAAAGTGCTCCTTTACCATTAAAGCTACATTACTTTTGCATGAAGGCATATGCAGTGTAGGCTTGCTGGAATTTTCACTTCTGCAGGCAGCTCAGCAGGAGAGATGGAAGAACTGTTGCTGAGAAGTTTTTTCTCTCTCCCAAAGAAAACTGGCAGATTCAGGCTTTTACTGACCCACTTGATTACTCAAAGAAAAAAATTAATCAAATCTCTTACTGGTATCCAACTCCACTCCATCTGACAATCTATAATTTACCTTGTTATATGGAAAATGTTCTTTGACAAGTATGATAAACCAGAGAAGTTGACACCATTACATTAAAAATATAATAGACAACTTACAAAAAAATCTGGATAGTATCTGCACTGTATGGCTAACTTCAGATAATCAAAAAAAGACTTTCTAAACCAAGAAGGAGTTTTTGGTTTGTGGAAGGTTTTTTATTTATCTTTACATAACATCATACACCACTTTCCTTAATTGCTACTATTCCTTTAAATGGAAGGACATTTACGTTTAAACCATACTCAATTTATCAACTTCCCTGGAAATAGCTTATTTGAAGGTATTTTTACCCTGCTACAAATAAATATATAAAGAACCCTTGCACGCACACACACAAAGACACGCACATCCCTCTATGGCTTTCATTGCCTTTATCAACAAAAAGGAAGGAAATCCACAGTTCTTTCCTGCTTGTGTTGCATGAGTGAAAATAATCATCTCCAAGTGCCTGCAGGAAGACAACTCCAACCTTAAAGGTTTGGTCTTTTTCTCTCTGCACCCCAGAGCATATGTAACAAGTACACAATGAGCACAAAATAACATTCATTCAAGGCTACAGTTCTGAAATTGAGCTCACAACAAAGCCTATGCCTTGCAGGGCACCACTTGTAGTTATTACATGTATGGTTCTTCACAGAGACCTCAAAACATCACTAGAATGCTGTATTAAGACAGCACTAGAGAAATATTTCCAAGTTGCTTGTATGATATTATCCCTGTCTACAAAGACAAAAGAAGTATATTCTTTTCCACAGCAAAGCAAAACCCATACACACACACAAAACGAATCAGCACAACTTTTTCTTACACACTGTTTCTCAAACCAATGTGAAAAAAAAAGAGCCTATTTTAGGATCTTTGTCTTCAACAGTATGGCATATTGCAGTGCGGTGCAAAAGATGTGTTTTTTATGTATTTAAGCAGCACAATGTAAAACCATTTTCTACCTTGGCGCTTTGCTGAAAATGATACAGCTGCAGCAAAGCAATGTTATATTCACATTTTCCTTCATGGAAAACTGTTCAGAGCCAATACTCTCCAGTGGTTCTGACATCACAGACTACAAACAGTAACGAAGTGCGCAGAAGTGCAACCACATCCATGGGGTGGTGTTTAAGAACTGTCACATTTCACCAAGCTGGTCATCTTCTTCACCAAGCATCTTCTGTTGCTCATCGGAACAAAAGGATTTTTAAATTAGTATTTTTTTCCTCAGAAAATAATTAATCTACATGTAAAGGTATTCACAAGAATGACTTGAGGATGGCATTAATTCATGTGAATGAACACTGCCTCTAGGGAAAAAGAGCTAGAAAAACAAGGCCATGTCACCTTCCAGCCTGGCTTTAAAATTTTGGAGAATAGCAAATCAACACAAATTGCAAGACTAAAGTGTAAATTTTTATAAGTACTTCTTCTAAAGGTTAGAGTAATTTCTCTGGTACTTGAGTCACACATATGGGTGGGTAAGGAAGTATTAGTCTAAAATGCAGAGGCTGTTACACCTAAAGCAGAGTGCAGCAAATTAAACTTGTCTGCATTAACAGTTCAGTGGCTATTTTCTATATGAAAACTTATATAGGAGACATACAATGTTAAAAACACTGAGGAAAAAGCAGGTCTAAAAATTGTAGGCTTCTTAGTGGTATTCTTTCTGAAGCATTGTCCTTTTGAGGCAGTCTGAGTTACAAGAACAAGCACCATGAAATGCAATTATTTTTTTTTCTTTCCCAAAGCTGCCACTGTCTTTCTTTGATGATGCAAAGTTCTGCTCTCTTATATCTAATTTAGATAGGATAAGATTTTGGAAGGGGAAGAGGATTGCACCAATTAAAGATCATACAATCTGTTGTGCTGCTTATTTATGTCATTAATTTCCTGCTTTCCTTTTCCTCCCTTTTAGAATTAGCAAATACCACAGATGGTCCTTGAGAAAGAAAACAAGGGAAAATTAAGAAAAGGATAGAATACATGAAATCAAAGATGAAACTGAGGCCATGAAGCAGAAGAAAGTGAGAGATTTCACCATAGAATATGAAGGTAAAAGAAGAAAGACAGTGATGGGAATGAGAAAGAAACAGTGTATAGAGGGCTCCTACTGTTTAAGTGTACCTTTGACAAAGGAGCAACACACTCTACAGACAAGGCAAATAAAGAAAGCAAAATATTTCAGTAGTCAGAATCTATATTCAGAATCATAAAGATATCTAACGAAGGACAACACTGATGAAAAAAAGATATAGAGCAGATAGCGGATGAATAACCAAATTTATATGGGAAAAGCTAATGAAATTGCAGGAGGCCCTCCTAAGTTATTCAGAAGAGAGATGGCACAAGGAGGTTCATGAAGGAGTATAATGTCCATAGTATAAAGGAAATTAAGCAGCAGAAAAGCATATGGTGTTAAGCTTCACAGTCTTGGAATTTACACTGCGAAGAATGAACAAGGAGACTGGCTACAGTATTACCACAGTAAGTCAACACAGAAGAGGCAGGAAAATAAGCAGTGTGAAAAAGTAGAGATTTGTGCTTCTGAAGAGAAGGAAAAAAGGATTATTTTTTTGCATACAGATCCTTTCTATCTGGATTCAGAAAAATCACTCTGTTCACTGACACAGCACATTACCTAAATGAAAAAAAGTGAGAGAAAGAGATAACCAGTTATAAGTATTCCAAATGAAAAAGTCCATGTAGAGAGAAAATAATGATTACCTACTATCTGGAGATGAATTGGATATTATGCAAGGAAATGGTGAAGGCAAGCAGGGGGAAAGTCTGAGTTGAAAGAGCAAAGCTTCAGCCAATCACTGCAAACCTCACATGAGGCAGCTGAGCTGTGAGAATGAGGAACGTTCTCACAGGAGTGACAACAAAGCAAAAAGCCATGCTTTTAAAAAAGAAATAAAGAAAACCCCTCACTTTATTATCACTTTATTATTTCAATTTGTAATGGCTTGAAATATTAATGTAATATATTGCATTAAATAAGTCATTATTTTGAGCTTCATTTTATCAAGTTGAAGCTGTGTTTGTCCGTTTAACTTGCTTATAGATGTTTTAGTACAAGTCACTTTTAGTACAAATCACACATTATGTTGTTTCTGGGAAAATATAGTATATCGTTTCTCGTGTCAGATTTTCTAGCTTTGCCCTTCCCCAATAAGTACTAAGTTACAAAAGTTTTTGTCTGATCTCAGTAAGCTGTAAACTAGTTGAAACTACAAATGACCTCACCTGCCTACATTAAAACCGCCTCTTTTCTTTACAGCTTAGCTCTCCATTCTGACACCTCTGACAGAACTCTTTCTTCTCCTTTGTCAAGATGTATTTTTCATCATTTTAATCTCAAAACATTTTTTTTCCTTTAAAGAGGATTATTACGGTCAAGAAGTATTTTTCATGATTGTCTACATACAACCCTTTTCTACATCGCATATTATTGACCTTAGAAACAGATTGACATTTCACATAAATACAAAGCTGTTCAAAAGAAATTTATCCTCATAAGCTGATTTTCAGTATCTATCTTAGCCTCTGTTTTTCACTTTCAGAGAGATAAAAATATTTATTGCTCCTATCATCTACAGGAAGCCACAAAACCTTGCCTGTGACATCATTGTTTGATCTGGAAATAATTCATACTGCAAATGGGGCTACAGAGCATAGAAAACCCTCAACAAGGACATCCAAAAATATTCGTGTGCACCATAAACCAAGGTAAGTTAGAGTTTTACAGGAACTATATTTAAAATAGCTTAAAGCATTTAAGGTAAGGAACCTAGTCAATTATAAGACACTTCAAAAAGTTTTTTCTAAAATAGTCTAGTATATTTTCAAATATACCTCTATTTTAGTTCATACATGCCATCAGAATGAATTTTTAAAAAGTATTCTACACATAGCCTGCACCATTTCTGCAGCTTCTACTATGTATTGTCAATAAATATAGGAATTTTAAAAATGATATTCCATATGAACGAAGGTGTTTAGGACTTGGAATTAAGATGCTAGCAGGTTGTTCTTCAGTTTTATACAGATTCTTTCTTATAGCTGGAAGACTCATTGGTTCGGCCACAATATACATAAGAGTGCAGGAACACTGTATAAGATGAAATATTCTTCATTCACTCACGCTTACCGAATTCACTCCACTGAATAGGTCTCCTGATCCTACATGAGCTGTGTGAACAAAGTTTGTTGGCTCCCCAATCATGCTTCGGTCAATCCGCCGTCTCCTTTTCTGAAAGGAAGGTAAAGAAACCATCTGAGAGTCACTGAAAAGGCAAAAACAACGTGTGTCATAAATGTCAAAGTTAACTGTCCATAGGATATTTCATACACTGTAAGATATTTTCAGAGAGTCAAAAAGCAGAGTCCAAATTCCCAGGATAACCAAGACATTGGTAATACCGTCCTTTGTTTTTACTTGGAGTATCTATAGCAGATCACTAGATCAGCACCGATACCACTCCTAACATTTAGGCCAACAAAACTTTTGTGAATTTGCAACATTTCAGACAGTCACTTCTCCCTATATTTGTATTTAAATCATGATGTAACGGATCAAATTTGAGGTTTAGTCATTCAAAACAAGAATTAAAGATCAGAGTATTAGTATAGTCTATGAACTTACAGAATTTCTGATTTGCATGCCATGGGAACTTATGTCACTATTTGTAATATACTTCATGGTGATGGGCTGAAAAATGCCTTGAGTTTGATCAGGGTTAGTCACAGACATATCTTTACTGAGCCTCGTATACTAAGATAACTTCCAGTCTGCATGGTTGTAGATGGATGGGGTGAAGTGAGATGAAGGGGTGCAGTGTGATAGTAAGGCAGGATGCCAGATTAGGGACTCCAATTCCCATGCCGTGAGACAGAAGGCAAGAATTGCTTAACCTCTGCCTCTCCTTTCTCGGAGTCACAGCTTCATTTTTTATTAATGTAATAACACACAAATGAAAAATTGGAGGCAGTAATGACTTCCTCTAATTAAAGCTACTTTGGTTGCCTGCCTCCAGCTAAGCCTTGCATCCAAAGGAATAAAACGAGAAAACCCTATCCCTTATTTGTTAGGCTGGAGCCAGGGAGCTTACACAGAGCAAACCATGCAGTGTGCAGTCACTGTATACTCGTATCCTTTATTTGAAAAAAAAACAATAGCCACAAAGCATAGTATAAATATCTTAAGGTGTGTCACCCAAAGTGCACTGTAATAGCTAAGAAACTACTCGAGCTCAATTAAAAGCTTCCCATCGTATTAAAGTCCACTCAGTCTCATTTTTACAGAGATCTCCATTTCTAATCTGCAGTGAGATTGTAAAACCACCCAGACTTGAGACAAGAAGGTACTTGCCTCATGGGTGGGCTAGCTGCTGTTGAAACACTGCTACAGATTAAATCTTTATGAATCAGAGCCCGCAACTATGAGACTACAATCATGGGGTTTAGCCAGCAAGTGCAAAACACATTTAATCCTTTCCTGCACCTTTTCCCGATTACTAAAGCCAGGTTTCAGTAGGTTTCAGTACCTTACTGCATCATATTAATAGCTGGGATGAGGAGAAACACATAAAGCACCCCCATAGAAATAACAAAACAAAATGACTTGATCTATGCCAAAACTATTAGTGAATTCTCTACACCCAACAAATTTGACGAGATCAACCAAATAAAATAATCATAGCTACAAAAATATCTTCATGTAGTTTGAGAGCTTTCACAAAGAAAATGTTTATGGACATTAACTGAGATGTCTCAATTACAGAAAACATTAGTACAGTTCATAGAGCCATAAATAGCCACAAGAGACACTATTACCATGTCCCACCAAAATGCATTAATATTTCAATCTGGAAATTAAGCTCACTTACACACACAGCAAATGATTTCTTAAGTTGTGCATGATATCAGCTAGTAAAGCATATGTGACTAACTTGGGGGGAGACACCCCACACCAAGTTTATGCTCCCACTGGGTAAAAACTCCTGCCCTGACATGTTCAAGGGGAGAAACATCTCCACCAAGTGCGATGATTATTTTAAATGCACATTGCTGTACTTACACAATATAGTATTGTAATATGCTGTGACTTTGACACAGGAAGAAGCTCTAGAGAGCTGTATGAAACACACCACTCCAATTAAAACACTTAAAATTGTTTCAGGTCTGCGGTAGTTGCCCCTCTCCCCCTTTTAAAAAAATAGCAGCCAGAGTCAGATTCATGTATATGTCTAAACAATACATCCATGATTTTTTGGTTTTAGTATTGTTTTGAAATGCAGGGTTTTGATGCAGAGAAAATGTAGACAATCTCAAAGCTTTTGGAATTTTTTATTTGTTTTTGCAAACCACCAAACTCTTTCTTTGGGTAACTCAACTTCTTTTCCTCCTTTACTTGTTGCTAAGATCCCTGGCATACCAGTAACAGGGTTAGAGTGCTGGATCTTGTGAACAATTGTAAAAGATTCTTTGCTAATCATCAGCTAGTCAACCAGTAACTACTAGTTAAGCTGAATCGCCATCAAACCCTGTTTCTCATCCTAAGCAAGTTTCTTATCAGAGGTCATCAGCTAGTTACAACCTGGCATGTACCCATTGATGTGGTCTCCTCGAAGCAATGGAACAGTAATATAGCACAGCATATAATTAATTAAGACCACAAAGTAGTTCACTCTGAAAGCAAATCAAACATTGGTTTTTTGCTGCAGGAGCACACAGTTTGCCTTTACATTAGTGTTTTAGCTTAGATGATAAGCATGCTTTTGAAGTAACTTTGCCAGTTCCCATTTACCATGTTTCAATTTTAATTTCAGAGTAATCTTGCAGTGTAGAAATTACACTTCTTTTAGGTAAAGCTGAACTGGAAGATTAGCTGATGCACTCCCATTGCTAATGGATGTTGAGGCCAATGGACCAGGTAAGCCACGCTGAAGCAGACCACAAAAGACATCTAACGCACATTAAGGTTCCCCAACACCAACTGTTCTGCTTTACTACATAGTTGCTCCTACTAGGATGTGGCATTTCTTTAGAAACAGCCTCAGCCATTACCAAAATGACCAGTTAGCATGACTGAAGGGACATGAAGAGTGCTGTAAAAAGTCACCTCTTTTCAAGGAATGTAACACAGGAGACAGGAGTAGGGGAGCACGCCTGGAAAGGTTACAAAGCTTTTACAGAGGACACCATAGACATGAGCTTTGCCAGGATTTTATTGTGCAGTTGTATTTTCTGAGGCTCTGTACCTGTAAGAATACATGCAATACCATTGTTCTCTAAACAATAAGAATTAACACAGAGATTGAGTCATTGGTAAATTTAGTACCTTTAATTTGAAAAAAGCTGAGAAGCAGCACATTCATGTCTTACTTAAGAAGAAATGAATTGTACAATTACACTCATTTCTCTGTGTAGCACTAGCAACAAGAATGGAAGGCACAAGTGAATGTCTTACCTGAGCTGACAGAATCCAGCAAAAATGAATTCCCACTAGCCTTCACCCACACCCCAAACTCTGCTTGATAACATACAATATCTTCCTTGTTAGTTTGGGTCAAGTTACTGAAAGATTTGGTATCAATGAGCAAAAAAAAGTTTAAAATCTGAACTGTAGTATTTGACTCCCCCCCTCCCCCTTGCCTTGTACCAAGGCACTTTCCCCTTTACTAAGGGGGGATGCGGTGGCAAGGAGGCAACAGAGGTGAGATGAGAGGAAGATACCTGTAAAGGGATCCTGGAAGTGGAATATGAAATGTCATCATTTAATGACTTCACTCAGTTTGTTCCCTTGACAAAAATCTGCAGAATTCGGATTGCAAAATACACACCAGTTAATCTTTACACCACAAAAAGAATAAATAATCTTTAAACAGAAGTAGAAGGGATGCAGGTTTGTGTATTAAATGTTTGAGAGGAATGGAAGCTGTCTGAGGACCCATCTCAGAAGCTTTGCTTTTAACATATACTAGATGTAATGAAACTGGATCACATCAGTTACCAGTAATGAAGTAAAGAACTGATGTCTCTCTTATTCTTAGCCTGTGAATGATGCTTTGCACTCATACAGGGTAGCATCTCTTTTGAAGTACAAGAATTACAAAAGCCACTAACAGTTGCATCACACAGAAATTATTTTAACCCTGCAAGTTTCTTGAAACTTTTGATAAACAGTTTTAAACTTGTTCAAAAAAATTAAACTAATTAAATAATGTATTCAACCTGCCCTTCACCAAAGCCACAAGCATTTCACTGAAAGATCATTTTCACAGTTTAAAAAACTACTTATTGCAAGAAATTCAAAACTGTAATTTGTTTCTTTAAACAAATAATTGCCACCCACTGATAGGTTCAGAGGCATGTAAAATTTCTTTTTTATTCCCCTCTATTTTTGGCTTACAGGGAAGAAGTGATCTTTTTTGACTATCTCCAAATTTTGTCCAGAGGCTAGGCTGTGCTTCTCTAGCTCAAGCCGCTTCATAGTGATGGCAACAGTTCTGAATTAGACAAGTTCTCTGCCTGTATATATACATATAAAAAAAGAAAACTTTGGGAACTTTTTCTCCTTTGCATCCCTCTCTGCACTTCATGACAGGCCCTCTCAAAAACAGAAAAAGAAAAGACATGCAGAGTAACATCAAGGTCTCAAAGATATCAGAAAATATTTGAGTGATGCCACTTACCTAGCAAGCTAATAATTACTTTTCTGGAAGCTGCTAAAATAAAAGTCACAAGTGAAGTCAAAGAGAGTAACATAGAAAGGTATCCCAAAGTCAAGTACAAACCTACCTATGCTGGGGATCAAAGGCAAAGAAGTATCTTCTGTTTAGCTGGCAGAAAAGCATGTTCTGCTAAATCTACCCCAGATTTTTTGAGACAGCTGCTAGATACATATCCCAAATCCAAGTCTAAGTGAAATACAAGTGACACACAGCACTTCAAAGGACCCTGCAACACAAAAGCCTGCATGGATTTGACGTGCAGAAGGCTCCACCTCAGCCCCAGACACCCCTCAAATGGAAGTGGTATTGTGGGTGCAGATAAGGAACATGCTTCCTAAGCATAAAGTGAGATGATGGAAACTGAAGAAGTTCAGAGGGAATTATAAGTTATTGCCATATTGCGAACATGTAGTTTCTGAAAACGATGCTTCTTTACTGAAATTGCCACGTATGGCACTTTTCTCCTACCACTTACCATTTAATTTATCCCCGCTTTACACACAAGAAAAACTTCCAACACTTTTTCCCCAGACAGCAGCACTCTTTACCCCGCTGTATGTGGTCCTGGCTTTTTATATCTTAGGATGTCAGTCAAGTAAACTGTAAGAAACCACTGAACAGAACACCTGCTGCCCTCAATGCGAGTCTACTATAGGGAACTGAGAGAGCACACCTACACTAGCAACAAATTAGTGGCAGGGGCAGACTGGAACTTCGCATCTCACATTAAAAATACCAAAATTTGTTATTTAAGTCACAAGTAGTAAATCTTTGTTTTGATCATTCTTCTCTAAAACTAACACAGATATAGCTGCTTTTCTATTGAAGAGAACATTTTATTATTATTTATTAATATCATCAAGCCACCTGAAGGTAAGGATAACACTTTTCTACTGCTAACTTTGTAACATTTACCAAAACAAGTGTCATTTTTCATGACTGCGTTTCCACATATATATAATTTTGTCTTATTTTATATGCAGTAAAAACATATTACACATAATATATTTATATATTACATAATAATATATATTAATATATCCTATATTGCATTTCAAGGCATTTTTCTGTCACTTCATATTTATCTGCGTTCCAAAGAGAGTAGGGCACAGTAAACTAAATTAGAAAAGAAATAGCATGCTGATCTGATCTATGCAGCAACACATTTCCAACCAGACCCAAATCGATATGAAGTGATCCATATATAAAAAGGCAAGTGATGCACCTTCCTTTTTTTGACACAGTTCTTTTAATCTTTCATTCTAACTATCTGTGGAAAAGGAACTTTGGTTCAAATTTGTCATAATTTCTCCTTATTCTGCAAGACTATCTCTATTATTTTTCATGACATGTTATTTTGGCCTCTCTTATTTCAATACAAAATTTGTAAGTTTGCCACAAAGACTCACATGCAGAAAGTCTAAGAAGTGACTGAGGCATAATCCCTGTGCTTTATAGTTTGCCCTTCTGAATAAAATTATGAGAAACATCTTTTGTATTTTAACTTCGAAACAGCCTCGATACATAATCAGGGAAAAACAAAACACTTCATCTGATAAGAGTAAAAGCATCAGCTTCCCGAGACACA
>VYXH01000703.1:56245-82054 GCA_013397275.1 Burhinus bistriatus | reverse complement strand
TCAATTCTTCAAAAAGATGCAGATTGTGTAAATCAAGGTACTTATAATATTCCACATTGAAGTGGGCTATCGCAGCAGCATTTGAGGCTTCAGTGGGCCCCATTCACCTGCCAGGATTGCCTTTATCAAGTCAGCAATGCTTACTGTTGGCTTGCAGACTCAGTAACTCAGCTAAGACAAAAAATATTTTTTCCATTTTCTTAAATGATTACTGTCATAAAACGGTCTTATCTCTCTTGGCACGAAGATAACTAAAGAACACTTAATTCCTCTCTGAAGCCTAGGTCAAGACTTAATAAATTTACTTGCTAACTCCCTACTGAGAAACTCTTCCTCATAAACAGAAGTGAATGATCCAACTGGACGCTATAAAGAGTTCTGCTTTGCAGAATGAGTTTCTGTGGTCAGAGAATGACCACTTAAAGTTTATTACCTCAAAAAATTTTGCTCTTTTCAAAGCAGAAAGATGACTGTGAATTCACAAACATGAGAAAGTTACACAGGTTTTAAACCTGTCTCCACAACATTAGGGTCAGTTTTTCAGACTGCTCAGTCACTGCTATCTCAGTGATTAAAATGGCATCAAATACAGTAAGAAGCAATTCACTCTCTACAGTAGCTCTTCGCAAGCTTGACTTTTAAATAACAGCAGAATAATTTGAACATAATGAAGTATAGTAACTCTTAACCATGTCATCTAATCCTTTGCCACACTAAGAGATCTAGAGTTAATACATCTTTCCATGATAAAACAATGGAAGTCCCAAACTCTCCTAAAATAAAATAAATCCCAGTAGAGCCACCACAACTGCTGTTCTTAAGGTAGGTAAGACAAATGCAAACAAGGAATACACTCCAGGTTCTCCTCTGTACCCGTCTACTGCATTTGTTTTCACAATTGGGAGCTAGTCTGCTCATACATCCAACACTGTATGGATGCACCATCAAGACAGTAAGTACGTGATTTGCCTTTTTTTTTTTTTTTTTTAAAATAGGAACTATCAGATTAATATGGAGGCTCATAGCTATTGCATTTGACTTTCTTTCACAAATAACTCTCAAACAACAACCCTTTTTTGGAGAACTTCTGTTATCATTCTTTCTGGTGCTCATTTCAGGCTAACCCAATGCAAAGAGCAAGCTCTTTTAATCTGCTAATTTACTCTTTGGGATCTTTGCCATCAGTCAAGATATGTGTTTCATAACTTTTTCCCAAGGACAAAGTGATCTTTTAAACTTTGCAATGATATAACTCTGTTGAAATAGAGTTATCTGCTAGCTTTGTATTAAAGAACTCTGCTAAAACTTCAAAAGCGGTGCAGGCCAAAGATGAAACCAAGATAGAAATCTAAAGACAGGACTTAATCAAAGACAAGACAGTCAACCATTTCAAGACGGGGGATTTGGATGGTTACAGGAGAAACTGAAAGAAAGAAAACAGATTTTATTTTCCTTATATGATCTCTCCTACTTTTATAGCTGCTCTAAAAAGAGCACCAGCAGCAAAGCAGCCCGTATGTTGTGCCACCCAGCTGATCCTCTATATGCTAGCACACAGGAAGAGCTAGGTACTTGCTCAGAATAGGAAGTATCAGATCACCCTGCAGAGGTAGCTTTCTGTCCTCACACATACATGCTGTTCTACTCCCAAAACAGTCTGAAGGGCACAGGATGGATGGCTGTCTCTCAAGACAAGCTGTGGTCTGAGTGATGTGTCTGGGTTCCCAATATTGACCCATCAAAATTACCTAAAAAGGTCTTAAAGAGTGTCTTTCATCAAACCTTACATAAAGGGGCTGCAGAGGCAAGGGTGTTCCTTGTATTTGTTTTTGTGTATTGTGTGTTTAAGATGCATTTCTCCACACTTTCCTCCCTAATTAGGAACCTAGAGATTCATGTTAAAAACAACAAAAAGCATGTACGCATACGAAGCTGGAATGCTAACATGCTCCCATCTGTAGCAACTGGATCATTATGTAGCAAACCATTACTGTGAAACCAATGGCTGGATGTATACAATCACCACATAGCCAGAGTGATATTTTTGAAGAAAAGGCTGCACACCTCCTAAACATGTCTCTGAATATTGCTGTACTTTCCTTTTTTTTTTCTTCAGCTTTTTAAACCCATGAGCTTACAATGCCAATTCCAACATTTATACAATCTGCTAGTACTATATGAAAGTTGATGAAATTAAAGAGACACCACCCACAGTAATGTTAAAATTCCAGTCAGGCACTAGCATACATTTAAAGTTTTAACATTTAATTTTATTTTTGAACCATAAAGTGACATTGACTTTACTGAACTGCAGGAGAGCACATACTGTCTGAAGAAACAAGGATGAACAAGTAGACCTTTAAGTTTCAAATGCCTTATGTCAACAGGTCTACCATACAGAAGAAACACCACTAAGATAATATGCAAGATAAATTAAAATGCTAGCCACTCCCTCTAAACCACCATATTTCAGTGACAGGTTTATTCTAAAGCAGTAACATGTGGTATCTAAGCCCAACGTAATGATGTTCTAATCGGCCATGTGATCTTCATCAGGTGCAAAACACCAAAGCTGCTGCCATTACTAACACAGTCCCTTACATGGGCAGTTTCTAGCAGATTGCTTAAAGAGTCTTGATTGCTTACGGATCTTACCGACTACGGCTTCATCAGAACAGAAGCAAGAGGAAACCAGCAGTTTTTCATGCCAGCTCTTCAGCAACAGAGATAAGTAGCAGGCCTTCAGCACACTCAGCTTTTGTCAATTTTCCAAAAATCCAGGATGCTACCTGACTTCTATAGATAAAGGATAGTTAGGAAATTGAGACAAAGGATTGAAAAGAGGTAAGATTTTTAAATAATGTAAGCTGTTATAATTAGCATCCAATAAATTGATTATCAAATGTACACTGGATTTAGGCAAAATCACTTGGCATTTACTGTGTGACTCCAGTGGCAAAAAAAGAATGAGCAAATCTGATCGCTTTCTGAACTCCAGAGCAAAGGGACTAGCAGTTCCATTTGTATTTAGAAAACGATAAAAGTAGATGGAAAATAAAAGAAGCTAAAATGGCAGAGAAGCTAACTTTATCAAATCCTCCAGCCTGATTTTAAGAACAACTTCACATCAAATTAATCTATTTTGTAAATGAACACCTCAAACTGGATTGCATATTGCTATCTCAAACAGCTCCTTTGCTTTTAGCAAATTCAGCACCTTCTTGAACCTTTTGACATGTATGCTTTTTGATCTGTTTACACAATATTCCATTATATTATGATGGTGTTAGTCATCACATGACAAAACTGGCAATTGTGGCCTATGTTTTCTAACTAAACAAGAAAATTTGCCAGATGAGGTCAAATGACTCTGAAAGACAATAGGTCTTCTGAGAAATGCGTTTAGCTCACACACTGAAGGGAACTTGTTCCATTCCAGATGCTTAGACCAACTTTAAGCACTTTACATCACATAGTAAATTAGAACCCATTCCTTGGTATAGCTAGCAAGTACTGTCCTTTTCAAAATACACATTAGCACAATTTTAAGATGACATTTACAACTTGTAACTTGGCTGTCACATTATACCACAAACTAACTTTTCTTTCCAGTAAGTTTATTTTCATTACTTTTGGTGATTAATGCCTCTTTAACATAATTTAAAAAACAAAACAGTCATCTAAGATAATAATACTGGTTTTCCACTTCTTTAATGTCATTAGCAGACTATGCAGTCTGATTGTAGAGTAACAGGTAATTCATCAGTGATAAAGACACAGCAGGGCGTGATGAAAGGAACAAGTCTGTGATACTAGTTTGCGGTATCTCAGCAAAAATCAGAACTTAGGATTTAAATATATACGCTTTTCTCACAGTTGCCAAGCTGCGTAACTTCCAACAAGTTAGCTGTTGCTTGGAACAAGTGCTTATTACCAGCCTGCACAGCTGGAAACAGTTTATCACTGCACCTTTTGGAGTGAACCCAGAGCTGTGACACAGGTAAGGGACAAACACTCTGCTGCATGTGATATAGAAGGAGACACTGAAGGAGTGGGTTTGTTCACCCTTAAAAACAGAAAAGACATCTGCTTGTGATCTTCTGTTACCTAACAGGGGGGTATAGAAGGCAGACAAACTTAGAGGTGCACAGTGATAGCGTAAGAAGCCACAATCTGAAGTTGCAACATAGAAAATATCAATTAAATAATAATAATAAAAAATACCATTATGTAGGTGGTCAAACACTGGACCAAGAACCCAGTGAATCTGAATGCCCATCCTTGGAGATACCCAGAACACAACTGGACATGGCTGTCCAAAAGCCAGTCTAGTTGGTTCTTCTTTGATTAGGTGCATTGCACTAGACGACATCCTGAGATCTATTGTCACCTAGATTATTTTCCAAGTGTCTAACTTCAGCTGGTGGTGAAGAGGAAAAAGGTAGAGCAGGCTGGAATTAACTTTGCTGTAATACAGATGCATTGTATTCTCCCCAGTAATCAAAATCATAACATTAAAAGATACAGATTAAACAAATGATGTAAAGATACACCACAATACAAACTTTCTGGAAATTTTTAATAGCTTCTTAAAAAAGCAAATCCCAAAGTCCTGATAACAGCACACTGTAAACTGCAACATGTTAAGCTTTCTTTCCTTTCACTGACCTTTTCCAACAAGAACACAGGAAACACTTGAAAGGTCATCAGGCATTATGAGAACTGTAGCTCGCTAGAGGACGTGTGTCAGGATTACACCATGTAGCCCCTCCTGCTCAGCCAAATGAATGTCACCACCCCCACCTCCGCCCCCCAGCTACAATACAAACAAAAGCTTCATGTGTCCTTAAGTACACTGCATATTGGAATTCCTTTGTTAAGAAATGATATTTCATGCTTACAAATCCTATAGTAAGATTTCCTAGAGCTAGCTGGCTAATATAAATAGGTTTGTTATGTCCTGTGTATGCAGCATTGGCACACATTTGCATCTATATGGAAGCATACATGTTGCATTAGATACATTACATACAAGCTTTCTGTACTCCTGTGTACACTCTGTACGATCTTCTAAATCAGAATGATATGCACATATCAAACTACATTACAGGAAAGTACCAGAATAAAAAATATACTGAAATATTACCTCCAAACAGGTAATAGCCACTGCCAGATACAGGATCCTCAGTCACACTCGCCATACAAAACCAATGATTTAATAAGTCTAACACTTTCTCTGGACCAGCTAGTTAAAATACCTACTGCTGTGATGATAATAGCTCTAAATGCATTGTCATATGTGCTTGCAAGCAGCGGTTTGGTACTGCACATTGTAATTCACCTTCGACCATGACAACACATCAGGGTATTTTCAGAAAACCTCTGCACGCAACTCATAGTAATTCCTCTACTAGGAAAAGATTGATCTTCAGGAGTTATGGCACTGATATTTTTTTAGCAGTAGGATTCATGGGTGGAAGCTCTAGTACTTGTGTTGCAGGCAAAACCAAAGCCAAAATATTTAATAATAATATCCTTAAGAGTCAACAGATACAGACATAGTGAATTCATCAGCTTAAATACCTCTGTGAATGTCATCTTAGAAGCTTGGCATTAGTTTGCCCAAATAGCAGCAGCTTCTTGTTTGTTTATATTCATATGCAACTAAATACCTAAATATTCACCTGGTTTTCTAGTGGTGTACTGTACTATTTACTTCTCAGTGAAGTTTTATCAAAATGAACTTGTTCTGAATGAAGATACTTTCTTTTTCTTTTTTTTTGTACAAATCCTTTTTTAAGGGAAGTAATCCCATTACAGTTTTGTGTGTGTCAGGTCCATGAGACACAATCATGACTGCTGATCTTTCTGGCAGTTTTCCCATTGGCACTTCCTTGCCAAGTTATTTGTCACCTGTGTGAACTCATCATTATCTCTGGGTTCTCCTTGCTGCTCCAAGACACCCTGACCAGTGACCTCATCAGCATATGAGCACTGTCACACAGCCTCACGTACTCTGTTTTGCAGTGGGGAGAAGCATTCATAAACATCGAACCACGAATTTGATTCAGTGGCCATCCCACTTCTTGTTCCTGTGAGGACTTCTGCAAAGCTCTCAAATTTGACTGTCAGCATTAGAAATCCGTTCATCCAGTTCATTTTAAGTAAGTTACTGGAACAACTATATCCCAAAATATGTTATGATGTAGTGTGTCTTTGGTTTGCTCATCAGAGCAAAGTTACAACCTATAGAAGAGAAGCAGGAACAGCCTCCTATATTCTTCCCACACTATGAAAAATAGTCACGCATTTGAAAGGTGATCCCACTAGTGGACATGGAAATGATGGCACTATATGCAAAATAAAAAAAAGACAATAAAACAATCATCCAACACAATTTAGCAATGGATGGCCCAGTGGATATCTTAGGGATGCTTAGATGCCACGCCCATACGTAGCATGGCTAGAAGCATCTCTGGAGGAGTACTCTGCCAGCAATTCTCAAGAAATGTTCAAACCAACAGCTGTGCTCAGACTTAAAATAGCTTTCTGCTCAGCATTTGACGTATTCAGAATAGTATCTGACAGAGCAGAAACACAAACGCCTGTGCACAACATGTGGCAAATAGCCCCAAGAGATGGAACAGAAGTTGTTCAGGAGCTAATTAACAAGTCCCAACAGAAGCATGGGGGCAAGGAAGAGCAGCATAGTGCGCCACTGCAAATCTGTAGGCTCAAAAGACTGACAATGAAGAAAAAAGGGCATTGTGAGGGATAACTTCCAGTCAAGCACTGTATTTCTACCTATTTCAGTTCAACAAGAAACGTAAAAGGGATGTCCTTTCAAGGAGTGTTCTACTTTCCCTGGCAAAACAAAGGAATCCTGGCTGCCTTGTCTAACCTTCTACCAAAAGGAAAATACTAGTTTCCCAGCATGTATGGGCACTTTCGCAGTCTATCTGAGGCAAGCCACAATTCCACAGGTCTTGACTTGTAAACATTCATTAACTATTTAAATTTCATCAAGTCAGAAAGTGCCCCGTATTCCTAATCTATTTGTCAAATTCTACTATTCTAAATACAGGCTTGTTGAAAAGTAGTACTCAGGAGTAGCAGCAATAGCTCCGTACTCTTCCACTAACTGCACTAAGATGACACACAAATTTTATTGAGGACAAAGTCTCAGGTACATTCATTATTCAGAATGCACTGCCAGACTCACGAGTAGGATCAACAGCCCATCCACACAATCATTTTTACAGGCAGTGTTGGTTCCTCATAATGTTCAGAAAAATCTTTCTACTTACTAATCCATTTCTGTGGGAAGCCTATCCCTCCTTCTCTTGTAGGTCTTCTGCACTAAGTTATCTCTGACAAATTCATTACTGTGAGAGAATAATTTCTATTATTGTATTATTGTGTCTCTTACTTGCATACTTTTTGACACCATTCCTTCAGTCTAGAACTGGCAATTCTGAAGTTAGATCCACTGCAGAAATCCAGGAAATATAGTGGCTTTCTTAGGGTGTCAGATCTAATGGTCTTGCCAGAACAAGCCCATATTTAGGACCTTCTTAAGACAGGAAAAATAGGAAAGCATCGTTCTTTAACAATCAGCAAAACAGGGGAAGCTTTGGCACTGCGACACTGAGCATCATGGAGGTCTCTCAAACTCCTCCAGGTTCTTGCATTATTGACAACTTCAGGGCAACTGCCTCCCAGTTCCACAAGTGTAGTCAGCTTCTATCAAAAACAAGATACAGCCAACATCAGCTGTTGGCTACAGATTTACAGTCACTGGCAGTCAAAAAAACAGTCAAAATGAAGAAGAGAAAAAGCAATAAGCATACAGAACAAAACTAGGTTTTCTAAAGACCTGCAGGCTGGGAATTTCTAAACTGGGTGCGTAACAGTAAGTGTAGATTATTTACAGTAACTATTTTCCTTTTATTCTTCAGCAAATGGAACCCTATGATGCCTAAACAGACAGGTACACAACTCCATCTTCCCAACAACTAGAGCAATGAACACAGAATTGAATAGTAATTGTAGGAAAATATCTACTGTTCCTCAATGAAAGACCCAACAACTAAGCTAAAATACTACCACCACCACTACTCTATGCTTCATAGCCTGACTGTCAGGTACCCTTTACCAACGCACAGGTTCCCAGTGGACTCTGGCAGCTATGCAAATAAAAGTTGGTTTTGAACAGCTGGCTCACCAGCATGACAACTGCCAAATTCCAATCGTGACAGATTAGTTTAAGAGTTCCCTATGCCACAGTGTCATCAGGCCACACCACTCAGAAACATGCTTCCATGATCAAGGCACGGAATTTGCAAGAAGTTAATTTTCTTCCCAGATTTCCTGCATGGTTTCCATGCCTCAAGCTCGCTTCGCCATTTCACAGTTGCCCTGAAGTTCTGTGAATATCCATGGACGCACGCCGTAGAGTAGCTGCCTACAACTGCTGTCCTGAACAGACATTGCCACTTAATGTGCTTCTGAATAGCTTCAAAGTTTTACAATATGGAAAGCTGTGGACTACATCAAAATAATTTAGGGCAAGACGACATGAATCAACATGAAAGGTTTTAATAGGCAGCATCTGAGTTGTCTACCATGGAATTGGTAAAACACCAGTTGTTACTTTACAGTCACCCTGCAGAGAGCTTCTCAGGGCTTCTTTAACCTTTCACTTCAGATGTCTGGAAATGGTGCATTAGAAATATTTTTGAAAATCAGAAGGCTGTAGTGGTCCTGCTGTCCCTCTGGTGTTTGCTCCACATCCCTTTCTTCACTGCCTTCTGGAACGAACACACATGCAGGCACGGACAGCCAGAGAAATGTCATTGTTTCAGGTAACTGGCATTTACAGTCCACCACATACTCCTCAGGAGCCCTGCTGCCTCTGCTCCTTGCTCTTTTCTCTTATAGTAACTTTAACCTCTGGCCTGGTCCCCCCTAAAGGCATCGGTCAACTTTGTCATCTGACAGCCATCCAGGCAGGAATTTTACCCAAACACTGCTGCTTTTTCTTCCTGGCAAGAACAACTGATTTCCAAGTTACCTTGATAAAGGATCCCAAAGGCTGCATAGCTAGAAGACAAGAAAAAAGGGAATTGCGGTAGCTCTTCAGAAGCTTAATAAGCTTCTCTTCATAAAAGCAATGTATGCTTGGTTTATGCTTTTATGCAAAGCCAAACATTACAGCTTCAGAAGTGACCCTAGTTCTCTCTATAACATCATTCTAGACAATTTTAAACATAATTTCTTAACCTTTAAAGTGTTAACTTTAACATATTATACTGCAAATGCAAAAACACTTTAAGTACACTTTATGAATCTAATATTTTTTAAAACTCAAGGGGAAATAAATTTTTCCACTAAGAACAGCAAAAAGGGGTTTTGTTTTTAGCTTTGCAGCTGGAAAAAGTCAGAAAGCAGAAAGATGCATGCATTATCAAGACACTCAACATTCCCTCCTTGGGATCACTAAGAAAAAAAAAAAAAGAAAAAAAAAAAATCGAGAAACCCAAAACTTTTTGCCCTTCCCAACTGTTTCCCTGCAGGCTTCATTTTCAGACCACTCTTCTGTGTTCCAAGGTTGTATAGTTACAGTTTATTTTTGTTTAAGAAACTAAAACAAGTAAACTTGCATAAAACACAATCTAACATTTAGGTGTGGCTGTTTATCTGGGTAGTGGCAGCAGCATGAACCATACCACAGTTAGAGCATCCTGCAGTATTTCTTGTCTTACACACTGCAAACATAAGTGTCTGCTATGTTTGGTCGTAAAAAAATGACGTGTCAGTGATATTCACCGCTGCAATGCCTGCAGAGCTAACATTGCTAAGAGCCTAAGTTGAATTATATTCCTTCTTTGGCATGACCAAATTATTCACTAAATTCCAGTGAGCAGAAGCAAAGGGATTACTTGCAGAAAATGTACCAGTGTGGGAAAAAGATTCAGCTTGACTCTCTGAACCCAGAGTGAGTTTGTAGACCTGGCAACTGGAAGTTTTACTTATTTTAAAAAGTGGTTCCTTGTAAGAGTTGATAACTTCATGTACATTTTATTGACCAACAAACAACTACATGGTAAAACAGCTTTTCAAGTTGTATTTTAGCAAATGCTTCAAAGGGAAAGTTTTGTCTGTCTTTTTAGGTCAAAAACACAAGGATATCAAAACCAAATAAAATCCTTTCATTCCCTTTATCATTTTTCTTTCATTTTCACTGGGTAGTAATGCGACCTGACTAATTCTGGAACACTAAATTACATAAGTTATTATGTAATGTAAGGTACTGTAGAGTACCTGATCACTTTTCCTATTATATAAAGTAGAGATAGCTCAAACTGATGTAAACTCTTCTGTTCACTCTGACTAAACAGAAATTAGTATTTACACTGGCATAAAGTTCACAGAGAGTGAGCAAGAGAAAGATACTGCAGAATGTCATTTTGGTGACATAAAGCATGCTACCAGCAGCATACAAGGAGACTAATTTTACTGTCTTCAAAGGATGATCAAGATGCCCTCACAGTTGTAAAATATTATGGCAGACATGTGAAGTAACTGCTTTGTAACAAGTATTGTGCACTTCAGAAACTCCTCTTGCATTACAATCTCTTTAGATATAGAAAAGTTCTTTCCAATGGACATCAAGTAAGTAGGTGTCTAAAAAAGATATATGTAATCTATAATTAACTATAATTAACATAATCTGTTTTAAAATCTAGCTGGAATAAATTTTTGCCTTCACATTTAAGCTGTGCTGCCTTCAAAAAAAAAATCATGATGCTTATACACATGCCCCATAAAAACCAATTAGTAAGCATCCAAGAGTTTTGTATTTTTATGATTTAGTGGTGCCTTTCCTCAGAGGATCTCAGCACAGTTAGCAGGATCCCAGACAGGCACTGAGGAAAATACTCTGGCGGTTGGTTTTTGCTGTAATTCAGCAGATTATTCCCTACACACAAAAAAACCCAACCCCAAAACACCAAAATACAATACACCATCCAAAACATACTTCTCAAGTCAGAGAAACCAGGAACTACAGTTTGTATGCTTTTGCTATGTAGAAAGACACTTAAGTGTTGCAGCCTGCGAAGAACCCCATAACCTTCAGTTCTTTAACCACTGAATAGCTAACCCACATACATCTCCAGATATTGGTCAATTTCTTGCCAGATTTTAATCCTCGTGTGTATGTATTAAAATGTGTAAATTTCCTTTTGATTATCTTCTCCGTGTAGGAACATTAGTCTCCCTTTGTAATGGAAATGTTGGGATTTTAGTCCTGAATTAGAAAGAGCATCTGAATCTCACTGACCTATGTGCACGTTTTATTTCTTTAGGAGTAGGGACATACAAAGAGTCCATGGTTAGATCCCTTCTGGTTTTCCAGTCAGTTTAATCCACACTGGTTTCACCAAGGCCACTTCAATTGCCTCTTCTCCCTCATTCTCCCTACTGGTAGCAGCCTAGCATTGGTTGCACAGTGTTTTACAGATTTGCACTGTCTTCGTGGTTAGCTTACAGAAAAGATAATATCCACATAGCATAACGGGCTTAGAAATCTTTGACAGGTTTTAAAACACTTTTAAAAAGCAATAATTAAGTAGCCTCAGTTCTTCTCTCACATATATGTCCTGTTTCTTTATTCTCTGAACTACACATACTGTAGTTATTTTCTTCCCTCCCCAACTCTTCCTTTCTTTGCATTACAAACTGAAGAGACATTTCATTTTCACAGCTTAATTCTGATATTAAAAAAAGAAAATACATATTTTATATTTTCCCATAGAGAATAAAAGGCGCTGTAGGCTCTTGTGCCTGCAATTCTTTGGATCAGCATGCCTATTCTTGTGTTGGCGTTTCTTCTTCTTTTTACAAGTTCAGCAATGCCAAGCTGCTACCACAAACACAAGAAATCCAGTATGTTTCATACACATTACATACATATATGTGTGTGTGCGTCTGTATATCCTAGCAGATTTGTTTGGAATATGTGCCTAGCAGGATTTATTGCCCCATTTTAACAGTAATCTATTTAACCATCATCCTAGAGCCTAGGAATTAAATGTTTTTTAAGTAACTGGAGTACAGCAAGCTGTATTTGAAGTAATATTTGTTCCAAACAGAGTTAAATAATTATACTAATCGTATATTAATTTTACTCAAGTCTTTCAAGAAATCTACCTGAAGTGGATTTGGATCGAAAGCCCGCTATATTTAAAGGAACTTGGGAAGTCATAACAGTAATTTCCTTTTATAAATAACACACTCCCTTACCACACAGCTTTAGTTCCCAGTCGAACATAGCCAAGTGTGCTTTCTTTAGATAATTTAATTCCTGATAGCATCAGTTTTTGAGTTCACAAAACCGATAAAGCACCCAAAAAGGCAAGTTTTATGCAAATAACATAAAGTGATAAAAATTAGTAACTACAGTTTATGCACCTGTCTTTTTGAAAACCCTGATGTGGCATCACCTCTAAAATTCTATCATTCTGGCATAATCTCCAATTAACATCTATTCATCAATCCTGTTAAAGTCTTTTACTCCATTTTATTCAAATCTGATTAATTTTTCTCTACCCACCACATCATGCTGTATGCCCCAAACAATTTTTCTGTTCTTTCCTCATTTAAGGTCAGAGGCTCTGAAGCCACGAATACAACTCCCCAAGTAACTTGCCTGACATCTTCCAGCTGTAAAACAAGGAGAGCAATGCTGACCTCTCAAATGTCTCAGCCCTGAGCTGCAAGAAAACTGAACTCAGAATCAGTGGCATAACTTGGGCGTTTCAGTGGAGGCAAGACTTTAACCTATGCTTAAAGCAGTCTGAGGCCAGAGTAAGAGACTGCCACAAATTTCCAGAGCATTCACCTGCACTCAGCTGTCACCACAGTCACTGCCCATCAGAAATGTTTTTGGTTTTTAAGTAGAAGAATTTAAAAGGTCAAAATTTCTATTAACAAAGTGAAACTACAAAGTTCTGTATTGCACTATATCGCCCCAGGGAGATGGACATAAAACAGAGGGAACACAGATTCTGATAAGCAACAGTATTTCCTGCTGTGCACCGTGATGAGATGAGCGCTGCACCTTTGCTGCAGAGGTGGAGAGCTCCAGCTGGCCAATACCACCATGCTAGAGCAGTAGAGTCTGAAGTGCCAATGCTATGCCCGCAAAGAAGTGCTGGTCTGGGCAAACTTAGAAGACAAATCATGATTTGATCCCAATATATTTCTCAATTTTCAGAGATAAGGCAGCCACATACCAACTTTAAACTATCTTGTGCAGGTTAGAAACACCAAAACTGTACTGCAGACCTGCCAAAGATAAGGCAAAATTAAAATATTCTGGTTTGAGAGAATCCCAGTAGCAAAACATACAAACTATGAACTAGGTAGTCGTTTGTGACAAACCATCAAGCAGAACGCAAAGGGTAGTTACGCTCACATTGAAAAACAGTCATACCACAAGCAGGAAAAACAATTACGAAGACCCTGTGCCTGCTGAAGACAGCATATTATAAACCCACACTATTTTCTGAGACTGAATGAGTTGAATTTATAATTGCAGGAAGACAGATATGTAGCTTAAAACTATTTAAAAAAATTCCATGCAAACCTCTCCCTTTTGATGTCAGGTCACTAAGAGCATGACATGTCAACAAATCACTCAGTGTCACACATTCATTTGAGGGAGAAAACAAAGAGAGATGGTATCTTTCCTCAGCTACAGTAAACAACAGCTCCCTTGAGGGTACACCCAAGTAGCTAAAAAACCCTCTAAAAATCATTTGAGAAACAGAAATAAAACCGAGAGGTTCAGAGAGGCATTACTTCCCTACATCTGCATCTGAGTGCAGTTCAGTGCTTCAGTTTTTCTGCCCAACCTGCACTCCTCTGTGCTTCTCACTCCATGGCAGGATATTAACCCAGAATTACAGAATTCAGCATTTCAGAGTGATCAGCTAAGCCACTCTGAAGATGAAAGTGATAAAATCATTGCAAGTGATTACATATTAAAGTCTATGGCTTAATGGGTACCTTATAATTTCAGGATCTCTGAGCATACATGAAGAATACCTATAATAAAATTCAACGGGAACTTTGATATCATGCATGTCTCACACATAAGTAAGAGTCATAACAGGAACCGCAGAACCAAAGGTTTGAGGAACAGTCTGGAAAAGGAAAACTTTCATCATTGTGAAATGTTAACATTGGGAATTAAAAATGTAAGTGGATGCAGAGATCTTTAAAATAGACACTTAACAATGCGTATTTGGTGAGTTGCATATTGGTCTTAAGAATTACCTCCAACAGAATATCTCAGATCCATTACAGAAAAGTTATAATAAAAATACAGTAAGATAGCAGCAGAGGAAGCTTCTACTCTCAATACTCCCTTTCATATCAAAAACAGTTAAAGGTAAAAGGTTGAACACTTAGCTTTAGGGCAATGACTGACTGCTGTATTCACTAACACAAAGCATACTTCCATACAGAGTCCGTGAAAGTGCATATCTTGGACTATGTCCGAGCTACCTCTGCCTCTAGCTGTTGGCAAATAGAAATGCCCCTAAACCTACATGCTTGCCCATCTCCCTGGCTCCAACACAAAAAGCAGAACAGGGGAAAAACAGCTGAACTGCCAACCATTAAAATTAAGGCACACCTAAAATATCAGGGGTTTGCAGCTTCAACTTCCATTAAAAAAAATTTACAAAAATTGTGTTGGATTTGTTAATTTCAAAAATGCTTCTGTGCAGTGTCCAAGGGTGGCTGCAAAACTATCAACTTTTGCTAGGCAGTATCAACTATTTCTTTTGGCAGTTCCTTTTGTCAGTAACTTATACTGGGTTTTGCTCTCGAAGATGTCTTCTCATTGAAAAAAACAGAGATTTAAAAGAAACAAGTGATTCAAGGGCTCTAACACTGGTCTCCAGATCAACAAAGAGTACAATCTACTTCTTTCCCATGTTTAAGCAGAAAGCCTGAGCTCTGTAGAGCCTGTAGATATTAAAAGCATATTACATCCTTCTTCAGATATGTTGATAATGGCAAGACACATTCTCATCAACAGAAAGCTGGCATAATTCTTCTTTCCACCCCCCAAAGAGCTATCTTCCATCCCATCAACTATTATTATATTAAGTAAATAGCATCAATACATCTAACTAAGAGCTCCTAAAAATTTCACAGCCATAATAAAGGATCGCAAAATATTCAGATAATTTTCATTCAGGTATTTATACATAAACACAAAATACTGCCTTTTTTCTTTTCTTTGTAAAGATTTTAATACTTGACCATCACAACAGGTATTTTAAGATGTGTGGGAGCTAATTTAAAGGTAAAAGAAAAATCTAAAGCAGCTCTATCAGGCTGAAAGAAGCAGAAACAGGTCAGGTTTGAGAAATAAAAGCCAAGCATTTTGCTGCTTATTTAACTCTGCCTCCTTTGAAAAGGCGTTCCCCTAGGCTACCTCTACAGCAGCACTGAATAGGAAACAGAAGAAATTTGAAACATCCAAACTGGCAGCTGAATATGCAACTTAGTATGACACCTCTGAGGGCTCTCAAGAGTTGTCACCTTTTACATTTGAGCCTTTCATAGGCTTACTGAATGTGGCGGGCTGATCAAATTTAATGAATAAGAGAGCCTGGGTTTTAGTCATTTCAAGGTAAAAGCTGTACTTGCACAGCACTGCGGTAGTGAACAGGGAGCCTGGCCCAGTACTTCTTCAGCAGCAAACACCTGATTTACTGTGCATGCCTACTGCGGGTGATTTGTTCTGCATTTGTTATGCATACTGAATGTTTCATTATCTTTATTGTGCTCAAGTTTTTAAAAGTTGCAGTGTTAGATGTATCCTTAGCTATACGTACGACTCCTTCTCTAGAAAAAAAAAACTAGAGCTGACAATATCCATCAGTGGTTAATTTCCTTGAGTAACCAGAGTCAAGATCGTTTATGTCTTCTGTAGCATTCAGTATTCCATTCAGCTGATAAATACAGCAGGATGTCCAGGGTTTTTTCTGCCTGTATTTTAAGAGGGGCCTCCCCACTCTAAATATAGATCTGTCAGTCTTCTTTCGTACATCAAAAAAAGCCATGAAGGAAACTTCACTTTCTAAACCATTTTAAACATTTATGGCATAGCGTGCAGCAAAACCATAATAGCCCTTTGACAAAATACAAAATGGAAATCATCTAAACAAGAGAGAAGCAACAGAACAGAAACTAATGAACTAGAGAAAAAAGCTCGGAGCTAGAAAGAGGAGAGCACAGTTCATTCTTTTATAGTAGAACAGTAATTCTACTGCAAGGTCAAGAGACACTGAAGAGCTCAGCTATACTGGCTGGTGGCCAAAACCAGGTGGAACTGCACCAGATCATGACCAGAGGCTTCTTAGACAAAAAATTAACTTTGCAAGTTAAAAATGGACAGAACACACACAAAAAGAAGTGGAGGAAAATAACAGATTCCTGATGTAGGCAACGAGCTCAGCCTAAGAAAGAAACCACAGACATGTTCTCTGAAAACCTGCAGGATAAAAGGTTCTCCAAACTTCTGTTACCAAGCAATGCATCTGGTTGTGGGGATTTGGCAGAGTTTACTGAAATGTAGCAGTAGATGGGATGATCACACATAGGAAGCATGGGAAGAAAGACTCGACTCGTCACTGGGAAGTGACAGCTTACAGAACCCATAAAAGATATCAGTGGGAGGTGTAAGAAACCTGGTGTAATCACAGAAAGTGCTACTCTTCTCAAAATAAAGGTTTGGGTCAGATCATAAGCGGCTGAATTCAGGCTATTTAAACGGTCAAGAAAACCTGCACATATTTGTTAAGAGATTAATATCACCTCCTTGGTATCATGAAAACAGATATGAAAGCAACTAGTTGTCTGAAGTCTTCATTGTGGTAAAATACATTATCAATTCAAATCGGACAAGAGAAAACTTGAAGTTGATATGAGAATACCTTCCCTTGGCTTTTGTTTGCACTCTACTGTGGTAAAGACCTCAGGCTATTAAGAATGAAGACCTAAGCCACCATCAGGAACATGCTTCCTTCAACTGCATCACTAGTTTTGTTTCTTTGCATACTCAATTTCTTCATTTATCACCCAAGTGAGATACTTAGGTAACCATAGTAACATTAGGAGAGAGAGTACAACACTGCTTTCCAAGATGCCTATTTTATTTCACAGCAACACGGTGCATCCATTTAGCACTGACAAAAGACAAAAAGCTGACACTTATTTAAATAAAAGATGACAGTAATACTTGAATACTGTGTTTTAATTATGAAACCTCCTAAAGTGCCCTAATATATAACTGCAACATTGTTATTGTTCTGCTGTGGGGTATGCTATTAGGGAAGTTATCACAGTGAGATTAGGTAAGTAATGTGTTCTTATTGCCATAAAGTTTGCAAATCGTGTCTAAAAAGATATGGTTCAAATCCATGAAAATGGACTGGAAAGCACAAGTATGCAAGTCTGGAAGGCATACAGAGTATTGGCAATAACCTAGAAAATGCCTTTGTGTACAGTGCGAATAATAGTCTTCTATACAATTGACTGAAAGGACTCAGTACCTGTACTGAGAAAACAGTCCTGTACTTATTCAGATGTATATGTATTGATTAAATACTCCACTTACTGTAACAGTGCATGGCAGAACAACTGCTGCACAACACAACACAGCAAAATGAACCGAGTAGCTGCAGGGGAAGGAGCACTAAGTGCCTATTGTCAAGCATGGCAAGAAGGGCCTACAACTCTCTTTTCTGAGATGCGTCCTGAAGAATTTTGGCACTTTATAACAAGCAAGGGTCCTACAACATTTGAAAGCCAGATTTCAGGAACTAGGCCAACGCTCAGCAATGTGCTATCATGAACATAAGAATGGTTTTCATTTTCTAAGCAAATGCACACCATCAGATCAGCAGAAACATACAAAAATAGGTTGTTTCCCTTTTCTCCACTTTTGAAGTACAATCTCCACCCTTTTCATGAGTCATGACCCACAGATCACTACATGCTGTATTAACATGCCATGCATTTCTTGGTCAATAACTTAACTGTATCATAAAGCTTGAGCCAAGATTCTATAAGGACTGAGACTCAGGAGTCTTGTAAACAAACAGAATATGCCATTTTCTATCTCAAAGGTTTTTAACAGTCATACCTTATTTTTAATTGAAATGTGTTCCAAAAACTAGGCAAGTAACTTTGGCTATATATGGATGCAGGTATCATTTTAAAGGACTGCATGGCATTCAAGCAACAGGAGAGGAATGCAGCTTCTCATGTTGGTATCTCAAAGTTCATGTCCCACAACTCTACTTGAGTAGGACTGAGATAAAGTGACCATTAACATTTCTAACAAATGAATGCAACACATTTGCGTTGCCACCCAAGGATTAGTCTGGCATTCAGGCTTTGTGCGATGACAATGCCTAACATTAGATTGGGTTTTTTAATCCTTTGGCTTCCCTAAAGCCAAATATTATCATCTGAACATATTAATGTGAGTTTGCGCTAATCACTCTGGGATTCTCTTGGTCACCGCAATTTCAGCATATCCTTTAGTAGTAACTGCGCTCTTTCCCACGTATTTGCAAGATTACTGTCCTTTCTGTACACTCATTTAGCTTGATCTGGATGCCACACTATACAATGATTTTTCTCACAGTGCTAACCATACTGCTGGTTAATTCCACTTTCATGCAGGCTGACTTTCTCCCAACAGCACTGGATGCAGGAACACATTCTAAAGGTACTTAAGAGTATATGAAATCCAAGAATATTTCTGTACTTTGTCTTTCTTACATATGCTTTGAAATGTTCTTTTATCCAACTATTTGCTATGTACTTTTTCACACAAGAGCCATTCCAAATTCTATTTAAAAAAAAAAAAGTATTTACAGTATGAGCACATCCATTCACTCTCCTAAGGTTTAATCTAAAAATTAATAAAACAACTAAGGCTGAAATCCTTAATTAAATTAAGGTGGAGGAGGACTGGATTTCACTCTGGACTTTTTAGTAGAATCATCTCCTTCCTTCATAATTGTCCAGTAATACCTGAAGGCAGGCCTTAAGCCATACAAAAGTCAGGACATTTACAGATCTCTACTCAATAATGACTTATTTTAGAATGATAGTTTAGGTCCTCCTTACCCTTCCCCTCCTTTCCCCTCCTTTTCACTTCAAACAACTAAAGGCTGTTTCCAAAGACTTTGGATAGATTTGATCTTAAGGACAGGAAAATATCTGTGTGACAACAGTCTATAACAGACATTTTTTTGTCCCCAGTAAACCAGTATGTTAGTTAATTCCCTCATTCTCACTGAGCTTAGCCAAACAGCACTAATTTAAAAAGCTGTAAGAAAACCAGAAAATGTGAACGATGTAGTTAATTATGTGAAAACAAAGCACTGTCAATATTCATACTTACAGGCTGAGGCTGTTCTGCAATACAGCAGTTGAAACACAACCAAAACTCACTCATTGTTTACAGTCTGAAGTGGTAACACAGATGAAAAGCAGTATCTCTCTCCAGGTAGCAAGTTCTTTAAATAGTCTTACTTATAATGGTTCCAATATGAAAATCTTTTCTCTGTTGAGCTCTTCTTCAAAGACAAGTCAGTCCCAGGACAAACAACTTGAAGGCAAAAAGTTATTTTAGAGTCTTCTTTCAGAAGGTTGGTCCCAGCACCACAGAAATGTTACGTATGCTTCTTTGGTCCCTAGCGTTATGTGAACCTGAAAACAGAAGTACATTACATCAAAAAGAAAGAATATACAGAATCTTGTGCTCCCAGCTAGCCACCCACACTAGTGATTTTTCAGTAATATCTTGAATCACAGCCTGAAGAGACACTAGGAAACAATTCACATGCTTATTTCTACAGTGACTACCAAAAATGGCATATACCAGCAATCCATGAGGCTTGCATTCAAGCTTTGGTTAGATGAACCAATATCAAGAACTAGTGTCCAATCTTTTGGCAGTCATCTTTGTTTGGTCTGTTTCTAACTTTCAAATGTCATTTTATAAAGTGTCAATTGCCCATACACCCCTTTAAACTTCTTAGGGAACTGTGCCTATTAACACTTCATATTTCTCAATGGAAAAGTTCCCAGTCCATTGACAGTTAAACAGTATTAAACCCCAACCTTGTCACACAGCTGTCAAGCAAAGGTGTGATTTTCAAAATGCTGAGGAAACAAATTTCTGTATATGGAAAATTTGCAAATTGGCTGGACTTGGTCAACTCAAGGTATTTTCCTCCCACTCTCTCTACCCTCCTGCTTCACATACAGTTGGCTTCAAAATAGGAAATTACTTGTAGAGTTTGAAACTGTTTCCTTAAACCTCTGAAATTCCTCATGTGGAACAACTGAGGCTCCAGATTCCAACCATTCCTTTGCTAAAATAATGTTTATTGGTTCATCTCCAACCTGGTTTCTTTCAGTAAGAGTACAATAAAAATTCCTGTGAGATTTCACCCTGGTCATTTATCTTGCCATCTATCATAAACTTTACTTGCAGAGAAAGTGAGATAATGAGTATTCAGAAGTTTTTACATGCATACTCCTTAATAATTCTATAAACAGCTGCATCTTCATTCATAGAGATGGGTGCATAACTGTGCATCATTATTTGTATGCAGTTCCTCACAGTAAGTACAAAGTGGTTTGGAGAGTCCATGGGGTAACATAAACTACATATATATATGTACATACACACACATTCTGTGGCAGAGCAGTCCCACTTAGCTACTGCCTTCATCAGTCCTCTACATGCCAAGCACATAAGCAATGAGGTCCCTCATTTACTACATACGTGCCAAGTTACTGTACTGTGCAGCCACTACTAGCCAGATACTTTCCAGGACTGTTGGCTACAACACACACATACAGAAATACAGTAGCACCTTTCCCATACGAAGTCCAATGCCTCTGGGAAGCTTTCCCACTTCTTACGTTTCAAAAGACTAATAGAGGCTCTTCAAGAAATAAACGCATGCTGCAGTAACACCTTCTAAATAGCAAAAGCCCAGCAAAAGTACTTGGCTCTACTAGCTTCAAAAAAGCTGCTGGTAGTGTTTAAGTTTATATGCCTGTTTGTGACATTTCTTGCCTAAAGATCAGAATAGGAAAGGGGGGGGGGAAATTATTTGCTAGCTTTTCCTATCACTAACACCATATAAAGCAAAGCAATTTTATTAAACAGAACACCTTGAGGGTAAGAAAAAAACGTGAACAAAAAACCCAAAAAAATCCTTCTACACCACCTTTGTCAGATGCTTCAAAAAAGGTCTTCATACAGTGCTAATATGACATATTTTCACTACTTAAAAGAAGGTTTTTTCCACCTCAAAAGTGATCATCTGAATCCCACATATGTGTCAAGAAGCTGCAGTAAAACATGGGAATTATCAAACAGCAGTGTGAAATCCAAGAATGAAAATAACTTTAAAAGTCTCTAAGGAAGTTGTCACTTCATAATTAGGTAGCTTCATATAATTTTCTTAATTCTTCTAGTTACTGAAAGTTTGATCAACTTTAAATAGCAAGAGCTGGACTAATGTAGAAAAGCTTGATAAGAAAATACTGTTCTCTGCAGTCTCAGAATTTGAATGCTACACAATTATTTTCTGAACTTGATACATTGCAGTGGGCTTCTCTTGCTGCGCAAGTGACCCAATATTCTGCTTTGCAGCTCCTGAAATTCTGACTCTCATATTATTGCGTCCTCACAATCTCTTTTTGACAAAGTCCAGCATTCTTGTTCTCACAGAGGGTTAACTTCCATCCTGTTGTTACATCCATGTACAGAAGACATACATGGAAAGGGCAGGGAAATTCCTCTGTCGATCAGTCTCCTCATTTGCTCACTGATGCACGTTCCTCCAGCTCACTGCAGCGTTAAGCGGCCGTGTTGAGCTGAAGCCCTGCGAACAAACCCAAAGGGCTTGTGCATGCTCCTCTGAGCCCAGAAGGCTCTTCTTGGTTACCAAATACTCAAACGTGCAGAAGACTTTCTCCACCCAGCCACTCTCTGCACGCAGAACTGTGCCCTTCAGGACAGAGTTCTCTTTGAAACTGACTCCCTCCCTTAAATCAAAAGCTGCTGAATGACAAAGCAAAGCTGGAGATCATGAATAATAGTCTCTGATAACACGTTCATTCTTAAAAAATTATTTTATCTTATATAGCCAGTATAGTGCCACGTTTGCCTTTAATTTCATGGTTCTGCAATCAGTACCAAGCAGTTTTTCAATTTGGTTGTCTTTTCATTAAAAAAAAAAACGGTGGTGGAAGGACGTATCTGTAAGCCTGGAGAAACTGACAGTAACTGCACCTCTTAAAAGGCAAACAAAAGCTTAGCAGTATTTGTTAGAGCACTGGAATTTTATACACCCCAACTCTGCTGAACAAATGATTTTTACAGTGGCCAAGTTAATATAAAAGATCAGGTATGCCACTGCACCAAAATGGAAAGAAAAAGCAATCAAACTGAAGGCAAAAAGACAATGTCAACAGCCACACACTAGGACTTCTCTTACACTGCTAGTTAACTTTTTAAAGAAAAAGTTGAAATGGGAAAATTCTGCTTTTCTTTTCCAAATTATTGGCTAGAAAGAAAGAAAGAAAAAAGCACCATACTGACCTACAGCTACCAGTCAGGTAATTAGGCAGTATCAGCCCACTAGCTGAGAAAGTGTTCCTGTAAAGCTTGGATTGCACCCCAAATCCAGCTGCAATTAATGAGATCCCAAAACGCGTGCAATACTTCACAGCTAGTTCTCTGCTTTGTTGTAGGGTCAAGCTTTTAATGTGCTATTCACAAGTGTTGCTGCATTTGCCCGTGTAGACTTGCCAGATGAAGACGACAACAGAGGCTGAAGAACGCAGTTCAAGACGACAGCTCTGTCACTCTGTTTCCACGCTTCACACTCTTTATGGTGCTCAGTGGCAGAACACCATACAGCTCATGTCAAAAAGCCAAGGTGCTTATTCTGTCTGAACCAGAAAGTTAATCAGTGATAAATGGCGCAACACCTATTTGCTTTTTCCCATATAAACTGAACTCTGAATGCAATTTATTTTAGAGCGCACAATTCACATTTCAAGAACACAGGACTATCATGCTGAACAATTTTGTCACATGTTAAAGCTTTTAGATCTTATGTGCAACTTTAATTTCATCCCATTTATAGAAATTTTATTTTGTATGAAGAAATGAAGATATTAAAAAGAATATATTGTTTAAAATTTAAAGTGAAAACCAGTAAGGTAATTTTCATTACTCCAAAGTTTATTCCACAGTAGCTGATCTAATGCAAAACCCAAAACTACTGCTCATTGTTAAATACAAGTCAGGAAGGCAGTAAATGCAAACACTGCATTAATGGAGAGCAGGGGTGGCGCACATTCTCTTACGCTATCAGCAGTTCTTATTAAGCAGTATTAACTTTTCTGTAGGAAATAAACAGAGCACGAGAGGAGGAGGGGTAAAAAAAGAAATCAATCTCCCATCCAAGCTCTTCACATTTACTGGCAAAAAGTGGGTTAGAAAGCATTTACCTTAGCTGATCCAAACAGGAATACGCTGCATGCTGGTGGAGGGTCAGTTTGAATAAAGCTACTTGTTAATTATATAGCTTAAGAACAGCCTGCTGTTTTAAAAAAAAAAAAATCTACAAAGTTCCTTTTAAGGGTGAACCCTCTATATCCTTTGCCTGCATACTGTTCACTATGACTTCAAACAGGAAGTGTGGTAACAATGCTCTGACAATTACTTGAAGCAATTAAAACCACAGGAAGAGAAAGAAAATAAGTGCAGGTGTTAACACCTGAATTTAACTAGATTTACTGCGAGCTCAGACTACTATTTAAGGAGAGGGGAACTGTAAAGAAAAAAAAAAAAGTGAAGCATGCACAAAGTCATGACTAAGTGTGCCATGTTAAACATGACATGATGTACCATGACATGCACATGTATGCACAAAATCATGATCAGGACTACTAGCAGTTTTTTAGTCTCAAGTACTTTGTAAGAAAGAAATTTACAATTGTTCTTTATATGGAAGTATCATTCCATAAAAGACACTTTTTTTTTGCCTTGAAGGTTCTGAACAGCTATCATTTGTTTCAATCTTGCAAGCTTTAAGTAGAAAATTATCATTTCAGAGTGCATTTTTAAGACTTCTTTCATATTTTCATATTTTTCACTTTGTATTTTTATTGTAGTGATACTGTTTCCTCTTGCTGCTTAGCAGATACAGTCTAGTGGCAGCAAGAAATGAGGTGGGGAGGGGATTAAGGTGTGTCCAAACCAACAGAGAAGTTGCATTGGTGCACACTTCCATACACTTACAGCTGTAGCAACTGAAGGATGCTCTCCAGCTGCCAAAGGAAGTGAGAAGTGTCTACTCCCTTGCCATTTTTGGAAACAAAACTATCTCTACAAGAAGCAATAGAGGTTTTAAACAAAAACTCTCTACAGGGAAAGTTGCCTTTACGCATGAATTTTGTATCAGAAACTTTATCTCACCAGGGCAGTGCACTTGCAGAAACACTCTTCCTCCCTTCCCTCAGACCAGGCACTTCTGGAGACTTCCACACTGCGTTTAATGCACCAGTTATCTTTTGCACTTTCAGATCCTGAGAATCACGAGCTGCAAGTATATCTTGCCAGACAAGGGCCAAGATTCACCATCAGCATAGGTTGAATAAGGCTGAAATCCCTTTTTCATGTCCTCATAACTTTCCCATAGCTATTCTGCCTTCCCCTGCCCAGTGCCTTAGCGTTTAGTTTCAAGACATTGAAGAAGCTTCTTCAAAGGTTGAATTAGACTTCCTTGTGCATTTTCAAACCCTGAACATGTAGGTCCTGACTCTAAAAAGGTATTTTATCCATGTCTTTATGATACAGTTTTGATTATTATGACTAAAGCTATTTCTGAAATTTTATTATAGGGTTTTATTTTGGGATTATTGGTCATTTGGAGTCATGTGGGTTTTTCGCCCCTAGTTACACTGAAATTGTTTTCATCAGCCTATTTCCTTAAGCAACTTAGGAATAGGTTGTACTTCAAATCAAGCTCAACACTAATAGCCATGAAGAACTACGTATTATGAGAGTGCTTTGCTTCTAAATTAAAATTTCAAAGAATATTGACAATTGTAGAATAGGATGAAGGTACTCTTGTGGCTTCCTTAAAGGAGAAAGATGGTTTGGGGTTTTTTTTAATTCTTGTTAATAGACCTGAGTTTAGCTTTAGGAACAATCTCCTCTTTCACTGGAACCAAAATACCTCCAGTTTTTGTTTGTGTTTTCAGTTTGTAGGAAGCCACCACAAGTTTCCCCACAACCCGTCTGAGATAATACATGGGAAGGCAGCAAATGATACAGGAAGGGAACCCCAGCAAGTCTGTAGGGAGAAATACTAGGCTTTTCATTTCAGGTCTCTGATGGCGTGAGAGGGAGCTATAAAGTAAGTAAAGGCAGGAAAGCATGCCATTCAGGCAAGGGAAGAACAGCTCACACAGTGTGACAGTAATCACATTGTTTGAGACTGCCAGCTGGGAGCTTAAAGTAGAGAGCCTTTAAACATCTTTGAAGCATCTTGATAGTGTGAAGCTCAAACATTTCTTTTATCATTGACAAGTGTCCTGCCTTTTTTTTTTTTTTTTTTTTTTTTTTTTTTCCCCCCCCCCTTTGTGAATTTCCGGGGTTTTATTTTTCACCCT